>BRDA01007111.1:34905-46407 GCA_036984385.1 Crenuchus spilurus
CTCTCTCTCTCTCTCTCTCTCTCTTCTCTCTCTCTCTCTCTCTCTCTCTCTCTCTCTCTCTCTCTCTCTCTCTCTCTCTCTCTCTCTCTCTCTCTCTCTCTCTCTCTCTCTCTCAGGAGTAAACGAGGTAGTCAAGAGAAGAATGGTTTATTGACTTTTCCACAGGCAGAGTTGGACATGTATCTTTCAGCCTGCAAGTTCCTGGACACTGCTGTGTCTTTCCCACCTGAACGCATGCCTCTCTTCCAAATGTGAGGGACTACACAGATATAATTTTATTGTGTATGAATGTATGATTTTCATCTTGAAAGTTTGTGTGTTTTGGTATGGTTCCATGTTTTGTTCTGTGGGTTTTTTATAGGTATCGCTGGGCGTTTGTGCCTGAAGTAGATGTGGACAGTTATGATGGTCCAGGGACCACTCTCTTGGAGGGAGAACAGGAGTGTAAACCTCACTTGCTCAGAATACTGGAAGGACTTCACCAACGCTATGGGGTAAACAGACACAGAGTGTTTAAAAGCATGCTAAGCTGCAATGAGTAGGGAATGTTTAATACAGTACTGTGTAGGTCCACATTATAAGTTTACATTTAAAGCTACTTGTGCATCTTTTTTCTTTTTAGCAAAACTTTTAAGTGATTTAAAATGTGTATGTGTTTGTGTGCTTGTGGATGTATGTGTCTATTTTATTTAATTTAATTTATTGACACTTGTGGCACTTTGAGATTTGTTACAGATATAAAGTGCGTTACAAATAAAATGTATTTATTATTAAATAAAATATTATTATTATTATTATTATTATCTCCAAAAAACAGAATATTGTAAAAAAAACTTCATTTGTGTTCATCATTTATTTAAAAAAAGATACAGTGTTATACATATTACTGTACATTTTCATTACATGTAAGGTGACATATTTCAAGCTGTTTTGTTTTAATATTGATACTGTTTGAATAGTAATTTACTCAAACTTTCAAAATGAAAAATTCTAATAATTAGAGATTCTGGATTTCTGATTTTTATCAGCTGTAAGCCTAACTGATCAACAGTAAAACAAAAAAGTCTTGAAATGTCACTTTATATGTAAGGAATATAAATACCTTTATTAATTAAATTATGAGTAACAATTAACTTTTTCACAATGTTCACATTTTTTTGATGTGTCACTGTATAGTCAACACAGTCATCCTGTAGCACCTGCCCATATTAGGACCTCCAGGCTTAATTTCTCTGTGTCAGAAATGAATTATGTTTCTAAAAATTATGGCTGTTCTGTCCTGTGGTAATCAAAAATATTTCAGTCCCTATATGTTTTTTTTCTAGTGAACATCCTCAAAATATGACTGGATCCTCTGAATTATAAGGTTGCTTAGCTGTTAAACAAGAATGCTACATCTGTGCATCAGTAAAATGTCTTGTACATTGAAATGCATTCATTTTTGCCCATCAGAAGAAGAGTTCCTGTAGTGCATATGAGGCAACTAAAGGATGACTGTACAACTTCAGTGTCTTTTATTTACTTTTTGGAACATGTAGGTCAAAAATGAAGCTCCAGTGTCAGAGGTGTGACCAAACTTAAAGCAGCACAGATGCTGTAATGTAACATGAATGTTAAAACAAAAGAGAAATTAAGATGTAAATGAAACTAGAGACACCACATGTCTAAATGTTTGTTGACACCCCTTGTAATGAATATATTCTACTTCTTTAAGGTGCCGCCACTGCTGACACAGATGTTCAAATACACAATCAGCTTGTCTAGTGCCTGTAGAGTATTGCTAATACAATAGGACAATAGGAAACATGAACCTATATGCACCATGCCTAATGCCAGGTGTGGCTAGAGAAGTATAAGCCCCCCAGCACTGAGCTCTGGAGCAGTGGAAGCGTGTTCTCTGGAATGATGGTGCTCCATGCAATACTTTTGGGATGAGTTGAAGATGTGGTGGTGTGGTGATCATTCAACATCATCGTCAGTGAATGCAATCAAATCCTCAGCTCTCCCAAACATATATTTTTAAATACCTTTGATTTTGGAAGAAACAATGAATGAACAGGTGTCCCAGTACTTTTTTGTCCATATAGTGTATTATGAGTAACTTTAGTGAACTTAGAAAATGGAATTGTCTTATTGCATGTATTTATTAAGCACATTTACAGCACAGATGCTGCTTCGATTATACAGATGTGATTGTGCATGGCACATGTTTTATATTACGGTAATATATTAATGCTCAGTGTGCACAGTAAAGCCTCAGGGTTTCACCCTCTTGTGTGTTTCAGGAGCTGAATGGAACAGTAGGGGAATCCATATCAGATTGTTTGGAGTTCCCTCTGCTCACTCTGCGCTCACTCTCGTCCATCACTCAGCTTCTGCCCTTCTTCCAGACTCTCTGCTGTTCCTTCAGCTGCTCAGACCGCTCCACTCAGCCTCGAGCCAATTACCCTCCTCTCAGCTCCAAAACAGTGCTACAGAGACTCGAACTCATCACAGAGGAAGAATTTCTGGATGGTTTAGACTCATAAAGACCTGCCACAAGCTTTGAAGCGTACTTTGGGCTTTTCCCTAATGGCTCAGTCCTGAAATGGGTGCTCTCTTTTACCGCTTGGTCTTCATCTTCAGGACATTGTAGCATGATCATATATAGTGTGTTTCTTGCAAAATGGTGGTATCTCTTTATTTTTATAAGCATGTAATTCAAGGTTTAGTGAGGGATTCAGGTTTATTTCTGTTATTGTAAAGTGGATAATTGATTTTATGTGAATACTATTTAATTTAATAAAGATTATAATCCTGTAGATTTAATCTTAATTACAATAGAAGTTTTATTGTAGCTAAAATTGCCCTTAATAGAATAATTCAACATAAATCTTCTACTTACTCTAGATATAGTTGATTAGCCAAAATATGTTTGGAGCTGATAGACTAAGGTTTATAATAGACACTGGAACTGAATACTCACCCAAATATCCCAAGTATTTCTGTCAAAGTACATTGCCAAAACCTCTCTCAACCCACTAAAATACATCCATAAATAAATTAAGACTAGTCGACGTGCTTTAGGTTAGTGTGACTTGCAGTGAGTTGTAAAGATAAAGTGTAATATATATATATAATATAATATAATATAATATATGGAAGAAAACCAGTCGTGCTGGTGTCTGAAATGACTAGTTATAGTGATGGAGTTGTATTAATATTTCTTAAGTCATACTATGTTCTAAAAGCATCTGTTTATGGAAACATTTGAGCTGTTTGAGTGACTTTTGAGTTTCAGTGTTAATTAATAACATTAAGTCTCCAGCTATATTAAAAAGAAACATTTAGATGTCAAACATGTTTTAGCTGATGAATTACAAATGGAGAAATTATTTTAAATTATTAAAATTATTTTTTTTATTATTGACAAATAACTTTTCAAAGTCAAAATTCAACCTCAAAGGGAATGTAAAGGGTAATTTCCACCAATATTTCAAAATTCTGTCATTTAGAGCAGCTGAGAAATGTAGCGTTTACAGCAGTGTGCTGAGTGAGATGTGTTTATAGGAGTATTCAAAGAAACCAAACATCTAAAACGTGAAATGCCCGTATAAGCTATTAAAAAACACAAAATTGTTAATGGTACAGTTGCATTATTTTCAGATGGATTTTGGCCTGTTAAAGTATGTCAACAGCAAAGACATTCATCCAATGTGTTGGCAAAATAGTACTGCTTTTTTATTTACCACTGTTTACTATTGGCAACATTTTAAACTATGGATAGTTGTTTATGGTCAACAGTCATTTTGGATTGCGAATCAAATTATTTTCCATTGTAGACAACGAGACTCCTGGGTTTTATCACTAATGCAAAAAGCTAAATCTGTATATTTCTGTACAATTCACATTTTCACCTCAAATTAATCTAAATGATTTTATGTATCAGTAACTATAAAGAAATGTGAACAATGGTGGAATTCTCCTTTAAACTAAGAAGGAACATTTAGAAGTAATGAAATTCTGTCAGTTTGGTGATAGTGTGACGCTTTGCACAGCATGCCTTTGTTCATATGACACTGGCCATTTCAAGTATGAATGTATGTTACTTAAATCATGGAGTCATATTGCTTAATTTCAGAAAAGTGACAACTTTCTGTAATATTCCATTACTATGTCTTCTAATTCAGGCACATTCAGTAATCCATAATGTTCAAGCCACCGCTATGTCTGTATTTTGAAATGAAACAGTACATTCCATGTATTTGAAGCTATGATGTGTTATCTGTATTTGTGTTGTATATATTACCATACAAACAGCATTAATGGCTGTAATAATTGGAAAACAGTGAATGTCATTATACAAAATTTCACTTGTATTTACAGGAAAATTGTGGGTGCTGCTTGAACACCAAACCATAATCATAAAGTATGAATGAAATTTTGCTTCTTCTACCATATTATACATGATGTGTTGCATTCCAAATTTTTAAGTTGATTTATATATTTTTTTCTTTTACAAGATGTTATTATTTATTGGCAATGGCTCATCCAGTACCTTTCACTGTTGTTTCAGCAATTTCAGGAGTTTGGGGGAGTTAGAAATTCCCTGTTGCATGGCCATCTGGGAATGGACTAATTCCCAGATAGACTAATAACTATATAGTCTATTAAGGCACTGTTCTCTCTATTGGTCAGCTATTATTTCCCATTTTTTCTACCTCTCTGTCTCTGTTGTCCTCTTCACTTTAAATGGAAGTGATTCAACATGCCTGTGCAATGATAAACACAGCTCCAGGTCCTAGTTACTGTGGATAGAGGAACTCTCTTGCTCTCTCTTAGTGGGTGAAAATGAATGTTGAATGTTTTATCTACAGAACTAATAAATGTGACATATACAGCAAATGAAACATAGTGTACTATTTGTTTTAAAGCACCTACTAGAATATTTTTGTATGCAGCATACATTGGCATTCCCCAGATGGCCCATGATCATTGGATTGTAGCCCAGTGCAACTCTTAGACATATAGGCCATGACCTAGAAATTTAATGAGACTCTTAACATAAATTAACAATAAGATCCTCCTCTCGACTACATTTTCAGTATAAATTCTGGGTTTCATGACTGGTATTCTCCCTGAATTTTAGCACACAATTTCTGGTGATGGTATGTCACTCTTTTAATTTTATTTATAGTTCATTTAAGTTTATCTAAGTTCCTGGTCGACCAACCACTCTGCTCCACATGACAGTTATATCAGAATATTGAAAAAATAACCATGCCTTTGTTTCATAAACCCAGGTGTGACTCAATTGTAATATTTCTTTGTTGCCTTGTGTCCATTATATAGGCCAACTAATCCACTACAGCATGTTGATTGCTCTGTACCACTCTCCTGGCATCAGTGACCATGTGGCACCACTGCTATGCCATCCAGAGGCATTCAATGTCCTTTCTTGTGTTAGAAATTTGGAAGAGTCAGGAAACTGAATCATTTATTTGAAGAAGAAGATGGGCATAGCTTGAGACTTTCACCAGCCCAGTTTAGTCCAATCTGGTGAACACCTATTCTTTATAATATAAATACAGTTTAGTTACCTGGGAAGGACAGAGGGCTGAGTTCAGGGCCTGAGGCAGTGAAGGAGCATCCAAGAGCAAGAAATTATTCTAGAAGAGGAGTGGTTTTGTAATAATTTAAACTGTTGTACTGACCAATAGGCACGCCTTCTAATTCAGGAAGGAAGTTTGACCTAATAATTTATATGCACTGGGTCACTTTTCTCAGTCTTGTCCATTTTTATCTCTGTAATTTTTGCCTTTTACTAGTACTATACAACTACTTTAGTCTCTCTCTCTAGTCACCAACATTGGAAACCATATGGGACCAAGCGATTATCTACCATGTAAAGATAGGAGGTTTGGAAGTACAGATCAGACACTGAACTTATTTTAGTCAGTTAATTTATTAATAAGTCCTTTGATTAGCCTCTTTCTTGTCTCAGATCTCTTCTACTATCTCCATTTTCATTTCTATATTCTATATTCATTTTCTATTACATATATCATCTTGCTAAATGAAACAAACAAACAAAAAACCCTTGATCTGAGATGTTGTTGAAAAAAGTTTAAAGATGTTGACAGTGTTTCACCCTTACTTGAAATTATCATTTTAAGCCGATTACAGGTAGCAGGGTTATATTTATTCATTAAATTGATATTTTGGATTCTTTTATTCGAGTTCTTACACAACTATTATTATATTTACAGATTATATTGCATATACATTTTACCACAATGTCTAAACGCACTTATTGTAACACAGTAGAATAGGAATAAACTGTCTTGTGGATGCACGTGTGGATTGTTGATAAAACAGTTGATGATGATGATGATGATGATGATGATGATGATGATGATAATAATAATAATAATAATAATAATAATAATAATAATAATGTTATTATTAATATTATGTTTTTTGGCTGACATGTGGCTAGACCTGGCAACCCTGGGTAGTTGTCTCACTGCGCATGCGTTCTCTTCCACAAGTCCACAAAGATGGCGCTTCCGTCAGAAAGAGGAATTCCTTTAAGTGCGGTCAGTATTTTAGATGTAAACAGTAATATTTGTGGGTAAATGTAGTGGTAATGTTTTAAATTGAATGTATGTACACATATACATATTTGTGTTCTAAAATGGTACGAACCGTGTCCACGGTATTTCATTCAGCGAATGTTAACTTCAGTGTCACGTTTAGTGTAACGTTGTTTACTTTGCTTTACCAGCGTTTACCTAACGCTGTGTTTACGTGAATGTTACCTGTAGCTACACGGTTTTCAAATTAAAAGCTTTTGTACATAATATTTGAGTAGCGCTGAAGCGGCACGTACTAGTGTCCAAAAAACATCCTTCTGTAAAACTAATGGGATATTGTACCAAAGCTAAAAACGAACCATGTTTTGGCTAGTATTAGGATTGTACCACGATACGTTTTAATTAATAAGGGGGAGTTGTTTGGGTAATTTGAAAAGGCGTTTCCCGCTTTTGTGTCTTGAATTTTTGATTCACGACTTTCAGTTTCGTTTCATCACCACTGTGGTCTCGACTTAAAGTGAAACTATTTGTCATGTAGTTTACACAGTGACCGGTTTTTTGTGTAAGTTACACATGTCTAATGTTTATCAAGTATGAACGTTACTAAATATCTCTTTTACTATTTTTTGTTTTATAAAACTTTTTTAGTGATTAGATCACAGAAACATGCTTAAACGTATTATTATCTAGATTTCAGAAAAAGGAAGAGAAGCATGGCTACATTTTGATTACATTCAGTTCAGTTCTACTTTATTGTTATTATACCAGTATATGATTGTACAGTTCCAGGAGGGATGGGAGATACCACTCATTTCCCTTTTGATTTGATACTAAGTAATTCCCATACTAATTTCCATTACCTATACTGTTAAAATTGGGATATTTTTTGGTGCGAGTTGTTTTCGTTACAATGAGAATTTAAAAATGTGGTACTCAAAATGTATTCAATTTTGTGATCAGTAGAACACCTGTTCATCACATTATATAACATAACATTACTGAAACACTGAACAATCTGTGTTACCAGCTGAACATTAGCTGGAACATCACTCCTATTTTTCTAAGCTTCAGTTTGCATCTGTGTTTTATGGTTTATATATATATATATATATATATATATATATATATATATATATATATATATATATATATATTTGACATAGGCACTTTGACCCCAACTAAAGACAAATGACAGTACTGATTTTAAAATGCCATTTTAAATATTTTAATCTTTACAGCTAGCAGCTTTATTAGTGTTTAAGCAACAGTACTTTAAACTCTGATTATGTTTTTCTCTTAAAGCTTTCTCCAAAGTTTCTGCACACAAACTCTACCAGCCACACATGGCCCTTTAGTGCTATTGCTGAACTAATTGGTGAGTCACTACTTGTTCTAATTGTTAAAGTAAAAAGATCCATGTTTCTATCAATTTTATTCTTTTTGATTAAAATGTTTTTGGATAAGACAACACATTTATTTAACAATTGAAGAATGAACATACGCTGGTGCTTGAAAGTTTGTGATCCCTTTAGAATTTTCTATATTTCTGCATGAATATGACCTAAAAAAAACCTTCAGATTTTCAAACAAGTCTTAAAAGTAGATAAAGAGAACCCAGTTAAACAAATGAGACAAAACTATTACACTTGATCATTTATTTATTGAGGAAAATGATCCAATATGTGACATATTTTTTAATGGCAAAAGTATGTAAACCACTAGAATTAACAGTTAATTTGAAGGTGAAATTAGAGTCAGGTTATTTGAATCAATGGGATGACAAATTCTACGCTCGCTTCGAGAACCCAAACACCGACACCCCCCCCCCACCCCACCCCACCCCCCGCCAACACCACACTCACCGTGGCACCTGGAGAAGTGCCCATCAGCATGACACCAGCTGAAGTAAGGAAGAGCCTTAGGGGAATTGACCCTCGAAAGGCGGCCGGTCCCGACTACATCCCCGGTCGGGTGTTAAAGGACTGCGCATATCAGCTCTCCGTAGTCCTGGCAGACATCTTTAATGCCTCCCTCAGCCAGGCAGTTGTCCCCACCTGCATGAAGACTGCCACCATCATCCTGGTCCCCAAGAGCTCCATAATGTCAGGTCTGAATGACTATCGGCCAATAGCCCTCACGCCGATAGTCACAAAATGCTTTTAAAGACTGGTTATGTCCCACATCAAAGCCACCATCGACATCACTGTGGATCCCCATCAATATGCTTACAGGAAGAACCGTTCTACAGAGGATGCCATTTCCTCTGTGGTCCACACCGCCCTCATCCACCTTGAACAGAAAGACTCCTATGTCCGTTTGCTCTTTGTGGACTTCACATCAGCCTTCAACACAATGGTTCCTCGGACCCTGACTCACAAACTCTGTTCACTCGGACTGAATGCTTCCCTCTGCAACTGGGTTCTGGACTTCCTGGCCAACAGACCACAGTCTGTTATGATCCACAACATCTCCTCCACCTTAACCCTCAGCAATTGCTCCCCTCAGGGCTGTGTGTTAAGCCCCATCCTATTCACTCTGCTCATATATGACTGCTCACCTACTCAATCAGGCTGTCATAGGAGAAAGCCATTGCTCTCCAAAAAGAACATTGCTGCTCATCTGCAGTTTGCTAAAGATCACATGGACAAGCCAGAAGGCTATTGGAAGAATGTTTTGTCATGTTATGCTCATGGAAGAAAAAAATGACTAAAAGCTTTTGCCACAACTGGTCCATGCATGATGACAGTGTATTTGTCTCTCTCACTGGTTATGTTTTTTCTTTAATGTAAAAACTGTGCTAGATCACACACAGAGGCTTGCTGCAGGTGGTCTCATATTGCACTGCTAGTGCCATTTGGAAAACCACTGTAATTCATTCATGTTTAATTATATGACAGTAATACAGACTCAAAACACATTTTACGGAGAATTAAAATGCAGTAATTAGAAACCAATGCTGAAAGAAAATTTGGTAACTACCCCAAGTGCTACAATGTATATAGTATAATTTATTACTGTGGTTTATTTAGGATAAGCAGGTCAATATTTAAAAAATGAAGTAAGTCTTTTTTAAATTAAAACTGTTGTAATTTAAAACTGAAATCAGATATAAATATTAAATAATCTTTTTAATAGATATTATTGTTTATCAGAAGTACTTACCCTAAAGTAAGTATTGGCCACAAAATCTTACCATGGAAGTTTATGCAGGTTAATTCTATCCTGAAGTTGGAAGACATAGATAAGGGTCCTTAGGAAATCTGTGTTTCTTTCATTAAACACCATTCATATATGTGTTAAGTCCAGCTCTTAACCTCTTCATTTACATTTCTGACTGATCCATGAAAACATTGTAAATCTTTGTCGATGGTACTAAAACTGGCTTCAACCAAGTTGTAAATACATTAAGGATAAATGCAAAAACGTAGCTGGAAAAAACAGCACAAAAATTAGTATGAGGGGCAAACAGATCAATATCAAGAATCCAGAGGCAAAATGGGTACAAACATGCAAAGATGTCAAAACCAGAGAATTAGCAGCAGTAAAGTACAAAGGGCAAGACAAAAGTCAAAGTCGAATAAACACGAGCAGAGGTTCCAGAAACACAAGACAGACTGAGAAATTGGTAGACACTTAATAAGTTCTGAGGCAAAAACCATACTTTACCAATGTGAGTGTCTACAGGGTCACTGTATGTAGTGAAACCTTGATGTGGTGTCTGTAATCAGTACTCCAGCAAGCGGCATCTGTGAGCTAAATGCTGATTGTTGGAGGGAGTGAACAGCACCTGTAATACATTATGCGGATTGGACTCTGGAGACACAGCAGTGCTGACAGGCTGTGTGACACACTGAATAGTTTCTCATACTTTTTGTTGTTGTTCTTCTCTCAGACAATGCTTACGATCCAGATGTCAAAGCCAGGCAGTTCTGGATTGATAAAACAAAGGTGAAAGACCAGGATTGCCTTATCTTCATGGATAATGGATCAGGCATTGATTATGAAAAAATGCACAAAATGCTCAGGTAGGGTGCATATTTATGGTTGCTTCATTGGCTAATAGAGGGAGATTAGACATCTTACGTTGGTATTAGAAGTAATCTTCAAACCCTTTGTTCTCATACATGCAGTAAATGGATAAAAAATTATGAATCCATAGGAAATTCCAGTATTATAGTAGCAAGACATAAGTTTCAGACACACACACACACACACAAAGAGTGAGACACACACATGTATATAAGAAGAAAAGTATATTTATTAGCATATTTACATAAACATATGACATTTGTTACATGTATTATTTTTAGTGTCAGCAGTGTTTACAATTGTGAGGTAGTTTATGAAAAGTTTATTTGAGTATGAATCAGATAGTTAGTTTATCAATTTTATCAGTTTATTTCATTCTGTATTAATGAAAGTTAATGATACTTTAAGGCTCCAAGCACCCTTTTTTATTACTGAGAACTTTGAGATTTGCTAAAAATTAAAAGTACATTATAAATCCAAAGTATTATTATTATTATTATTATTATTATTATTATTATTACTATTATTATTACTGTGTTGTAAACACAAATGTTAACTTCATGCTAAAATATTAGAACTTCTATTAATTGGATAACTGAATCAGCATTATGATAGTGGAGTACAGTTTTGGAAGCTTGTATATTACAGCATTATTACCCCTTCTACATTTGACTGGCATGTCTGTATGCTTTATGCCATTATTACAAAGGTGCTCCTTAATGAGGGAGGATAACTGATAATGAACAACTTGTTGTGGCTGATACACATACCAGATATTGTCAGAAAGTTCAAAATTAAGTCCGACATTACAGTTAAACACATTTAGCATATACTCATCTACATCAACTTACTGTGGTTGCATTATTTATGGGTAATACATACAGTGAGGAAAATAAGT
>BRDA01007111.1:55978-78980 GCA_036984385.1 Crenuchus spilurus
ATTGACATTTGCCATCTCCACATCATTGCATTCAGTTTTTATTCACAATTTGTTTAGTGTCCCAACTTTTTTGGAATCCGGTTTGTATATCTATTGTTGGTCAGACAGAACATGACCTTAATCATGTACTAATACTGCAAGTCTTACCTTGTTTTTCTCTATTTATACCCTCACACCTAGCTTGACAGTCTGGAGGAAGAGAAGCAGTCATTGGTGACTTGCTGTGATAAACTGCAGAAGGACTTAGACAAAATAAAGAAAACATGTGAAGAGTCAAAGGTAAATGTGGAAGAAAGAGGAGCACAAACTGAATTTCCTAATCCAGGAGAGAATGAAGCCACTTCATCAGGAACCTCCAACCACCGAAGAGCTTCTAGTGATGATCAGAATGAGACACAGGGAAGATCTGAAGGAGGTGTTGGACAAGACGACAAGACCATGATGGCGTGCAGGTAAAAACTAAAATGTGACAGTACACAGTTCAGGGTTCACAAAACAATCTGTGTAATATTACTAATTTTGATTATATTTGCAAGTGTCTTTCACATAGTGATTTTTTTATATATCTGGCCTTGCACTTATTCATGTAAAGTGTGATGCAATAATGCATATAGACTTATTTTTCTCTCTGTTCCTTCAGCATTAGGTTACGAGAACTCAGGCAAAAGGTCGGCCGTCTCCTGGTCACCTTCATCCCTGCTCTGGACCTAGAGCAGGTGAACTACGATTGTGAAGTTATTGATGAGATTCTCAGTCAAGTTATAGATGAAATCTCCCCTAATGTGGCATCGAGCACATAGGTATCCCGAAGAGCAGATCTCCTGATGCACATTTTCTGTTTGGTTCAAAGAACTTGAATCACTGAGATTGAAGCACAAGGACAGCTTTTTACTGTGCCATATTCTTACATCATCACTGACTCACACTGAAGAAAATATTTCTCCAAAATGTTTATAAATATGTTTCTTTCTTTCCATTGTTTGCATTTAAGTTGACTTTTTACAGTTAAGGAAACTTGCCACTTTAAGACATAAATGCCAAAACTAAGCAGAGGATATGCAACAAAGCTGGATTCAGTTATTAGCACAGTAGCACATTAAGTATACTGGATCAAGTATTCAGTTTTCTTTGTCACTTCTTAAGCTGAACAATTATCATGCCACAAATCTAGCTTTGATATGTCCTCCTGGGAAGCAAGATACTAGTGCATCTCCAAAAATTAGAATACCATGAAAAGTTCATTTGTGTTCATAATTAAAATTCACGAGCTATATGCAGTACTGCTCAGCAGTAAACACGACTTGTTACTTTCCATGTAATGAATGTAAAATATGACCTTTTTGAATAACATTATCAACAAGAATGAGCTTTTTCACAATTTTACATTTTTTTAGATGCATTATTGGCAAAATCTCACTTTAGATGTAGGCTGCTTTTCATTTTTCATCGAAACGGCAGTCATACTTTTCAGTTTCCAATCTTAAAAAATTACCACTGTTAGAGTAGGAAATTGCTCACTGTGTTGAGTACATTAGACTAAGTGAAGTTTCATGTTTCTTGTATTTGACAGCTTATACACATTAAAAGAGTAATAGTTTGTACACAAAAGTTTTAGTAATTGTATTTTGTAGAATTAATTATTTTTATTTTCTTTTTTATGTCTTATTTGATTTTGCCATATTGGCAAATATGCCCTGATCTTTGTTCTAAAGTGATGGCACATTTATGCTTGAGCAACGGCACTTTTGCCTCTGCCTTCAGGGTTCAATGTTAAAATATGTGCTGCTTTGTGCCAGTGATTACATGTTATTAAAGTAATTATAGTTCTTTTTGCATGCAGAGAAATGTTTTGTTTTCTAATATTTTTCGAGGTAATCGTTTTATTGGGTCAGTACCTTTTCTCTGGGTCTATCTGCAAATTTTTTTCCCTACTCAGCAGATCTGACTTGACTGGTAAAGGGTTTGATCTTATGCCTAATTACTTGAGCTTTGAGGTTTTCTTAAGTAGATGAAGACAAACATAACTGATTTTGTATTTCCTATTTTGCCTCTTCTCTAGTTACAGTTTATGCTTTTTCTATCATATTCAAATGTACAGGATACTGATTACACTGTCTGTAAATATTTAATATTCTGTCTTCCGTTTACATATATTTCAGTAAAGTCATGAGAAAAGTGAAATGTGTAGTATTATACTAGTAGTGCATCTAAAAAATTTGAATACCTTGAAAAATGTTTTTGTGTTCATAAAGGTAAACAGTCATATTTTATATTCATTACATGTACATTATATTTATATATTATATGCTGTTTTGATTAGTAATTTACTCAAACTCTAAATTCTAAATGCTCTAATTTGAAATTTCTGATTTCTGATTTTCAAGAGCCAAATTGATACAGTAAAACAAGAAAGGCTTGAAGTGTAACTTTATATGATGAATATAAAATATGAACAATTTACATTTTAATTAAATCATGAACAGCAGTTTTTCCACAATATTCTAATTATTTGATGTGGCACCGAATTAAGCATTAAGTCTAAGAGGTATAAAAGATTGCAATTACTGCATGTTGGCCTGCCATTGAGGTTCATCACTATATCTTTTTCTATTGCCATTAAAATTGAAAAAAGGACAAAGAAAACTTTGAGACTGGTACAAAAAGCTTTTTTTATATATTAAAAAAAGCTTGAGATAAGCTTTTCTGATGTAAATATTGTTCTTAAATATGTTGAAAGATCTTTTAATACTGGATACTTTTTTAAAACTTGAAATATTGTTTTGTGCATGTAATTTTGAGGAAATATTTTTTTACAGTTCATGTTTTGGTTCATTTATTAATAAAAAAAAAATTGCACATTATGCTTTTCATCTTTTGTCCTTATTAAGTGTTAACCTACAACTGGAAATGTTCTAGGTCATTAAATGTTTTAAAATGTTGCACAGGCATGGACAAATGCCTTCATCAAAAGACAATAACAATTGTGGATGATGTCAAATTATGGAAAAAAAGGATAAATTCAGACTCTGCTTTGTTAGATTAGCTAGCAGACTAGTTCATTTGGTGCTACATGTGACTAGAAAAAAACTAGTCTTGCATGAGAAATGGCTGAGTTCATTATGTAGTTCCTGTCTTTCCTTCCCTTGTAGAAAAACACCAGTGTCATTATGTTTATAAATCTGAGCCCAGTGTGTGAGTTTATTTAGAGGAGATGTGTGAGTTTAATGTTTTATTCTGGAGACATATCTGAGTAGCAGGAGACTTAAAAGATTTCCATCTGGTGTCATCTTGGAGGAAAATATTAAGACTTTTTGAAATAGAAAGATTAAGACTAAAGTAATATTAAGGAGATGTCTTACTGTGTTTTTCTTTTGGGAAAAGTTAGAATCCTATAGATTAATTCTTCAAAAACAACTTTCTACATGTGTTTAACACATTATTGATGGTTTAATGAGGTGACAGTGTGAGGTGAAAGTCTGGTAAAGTGAGGCAAATAAAGTCTCCAATTAATAATCAGTAACCTTAAGAACAGCAAATATGTTTATATTATGTTGATGTCAGATTAATCTGCAGTTAAACATCCCAATTAACTATTAATAAATAAACTATTATTTATTTATATGAGGTTATATGGACATCATCCATTGTTTGCTTTGGGAAGATTAGCTGTTCTCAGTGTAAGTGACATGCTTCAAAATAGTGTTATAAACTGCCAGAGGGTAATTAACTAAAATTAAATTGGTGGGAATTCTGTGACAAACACAACTGATAAAGTCACAAGATAGTGAAAGTCTTTAGAGTGTATCTTGAGAAAGATCTGCCCAATACTGTCAAAATTAACAAAATATTCCTATGGATATATGAGACTCTGACCAAAAGCACTTTTGGAAACATTTAACTACACTCTAAAGTCACTCAAACTATGGCATAGTGTATTACTAATGGTCCTAGCTCTCCATGTCATTGACCAGGTCCTCCTGTCTTGTGCAGTTCTACAATTTTGTCCCTGGGGTCCATAGACAGTTCTTTGATATTGGCCTTGGTGGAGAGGTTGAAGTTTGATTGGGTGTGTGGACAGGTGTCTTTTATACAGGTAACGAGTTGAAAAAGGTACAATTAATACAGGCAATGAGTGCAGAATAGAAGGGATTCTTAAAAAAAAAACTAACATAGCTGTGAGAAGAGAACCAGAATTCTTGCTGGTTGGTAGGTGATCAAATACTTATTTCATGCAATAAAAAAATTACAGACCTCAGTATCAAATATATCTCAAAAACTACTCTAAAGCTCCAATTCGTCCATTCTGCTAAAGCTCGGCACATCTCTGCATGTCTCTGCACGTAAAGGCAGAACATACACTTCTTTTTCGTCGTTTTCGCCTGTTTAATAGCCATAAACACAACCGTTCTTCACAATTTAGAAGCTGTTCACGTCAGGTACATTTTCCTTCACCTGCTTTTTGCATGGGTATTTCTTTACACTGCCACCTGTTGTTTCGGAGAGAGCTGCAATAAATGACGCCTCAAGTATAAATGCTTCTGCATTTCTGTTTTAAGGTACCGTACAAGCCTTGGTCTATTTGCGGATTATTTGAAGACAATCTGGCAACCCAGAGAAACCGGAAGAGCTAAATGTAAAAGTAGCGCGGGAAACAAGTGTTTTGGTAGGAGAGTGAGAAGAAAGCGGGACGTTCATTAAGTACTGTTAATTTAAATTTACGGTAAGCTATTTAATAAAAATTTACACGTTGTATTGTGATTTAATGGGATGTTGTTGCAGTCACGCCAGTACTTGGTAAGAAGAGACTTAAAATGAGCGTTGTTCACTAGAAGAGAAAAAAGTCAGCTAAACCAGCGTCTGTAATACGCTAGTTAGCTGGCTTGCTAGCTTTATTTGAGTGGCAGTGCACTGTTATTTTCTAATTTGATGGAACGTTAAAGTATAAAGAGGTTAACTAATACAACATGTCACATTGGGTTTTAATAGCATCTCTGGTCACTTTTTATTCTTTCATGTTGGCTATATGATGTGTTTTGTGATGTTATAGATGGACTAACGTTACTGTCTTACACATCTGTGAATACACACGCAAAACATAGTGGTGGAAATTCTAGCTATATCTGTCTGTAATGTTAGTTATTTTTGTGTTAGCCTAAACATTAGTTATTCCCTGTCACTATAGTTAGCTAGTTAAGTGTATTCACCTTTCACTTCCCCCCTTAAACTATTGACAATAGTTTGGCTAGAACTGTCGACTGTATATAAGCAATTATGTGCTGCTGTAACTCATTTTATTTGTGACTGAACTAATATGTCTAATTCTCACAGTCGATGTAATGACACATTATTTGTTTAGAGAAACTTAAAAAAAAAAAAAAAAGTTTTACATACATGAAATATTAATTGGACAAGCATATACTACTGCAGTATAATTTGTTTCACTGTATCACTTGCCTTGTGTTCTCAGTTTCGGCCCCGCTTGTTTGGCTTTACATAAAATGCCTGCTCTTCTCTTTTGTGACTTCACTAATAGTATCAGGATGAAGGTGATAACATGTGAGATTGCCTGGCACAACAAGGAGCCAGTCTACAGTCTGGATTTTCAACAGAATGCAGAGAGCAAGATTGACCGCTTGGCTACTGCAGGAGTGGATACCACTGTGCGGGTGAGTGAGCTTCTATGTCACATTTAATTATGTTTGATTAATTTTATATTTGTAAGAGGGACATATCTGTTTTACAACTGCATGTTACAAGTTGTCTGAAATGGTTAAGTAATCAATGTGCTGCACTGTGCTGTGTGAATAAGTATTTGACATGTCGTTTTTGATTAAACACAATTCCAGTAAAGCAATTCAGCAATAATGCTGCAAAACCTTTGTTTCTTTTGTGCTACATAACATGAGCACTGGTTACCAGTGGATTTTGCAACTCATAAGCATTGTTGTGACAATTGTAAGAGACAACACAACTGGTAGTATGTCCTTGAAATAAGGATAAACTCAGAAAGAGTTCCTGTGAGACTTTGACACTGCATGTACAGTTGTGACAGAGAAAACCATAGGCAAAACACTCCACTGCCACAGTTTCCTTGGATGTTCACCCCAGAAGACTCAATTTTTGAACAATGGAGATGTTGAAGTATGGTACACAACATTTAGTAAGCTCTGCATATGACCCTAAACATACTATACCAATATTTTAAGTTTGATGCTGGAAGCATGTTTGTATGAGGATGTTTCTCTTCTCATGGTACTGCTAGAATCCATATTCTTGGAAGGAAGATGAGTAGAGCCATATGCAAATTCTTGAGATGCCTATCTTGCCATCCACAAGGGTGATGAAAGTGAGACTGGTTGGCCCTTGCGGCAGAACAACATTCCAAAACATACTGCTAAGAATCATCAACACTGAGCAAATTGTTTCTTTGTACAGGAAATTTTTGGAAACTGTCCTTGGAAAACAGTGGATTGTAATATTATAGTTTCTTGATCTCTACAGATTAAACACCAGAGTCTAATCAAAATTTCATGTGAGTAGCTAAATTGGACATTTCCTCCTCCATAAGTTTTCTTCTCTGTTTCTGTAGATGTGGCGTGTGGACAGAGGGCCAGATGGAAAGGCTTTAGTTGAGTTTCTCTCAAATTTGGCGAGACACACAAAAGCAGTGAATGTGGTGCGTTTTTCCCCTACCTCAGAGCTTCTGGCCTCAGGAGGAGATGGTGAGTGTCTGTTGTAAATTATTTTGTCCATGTCTGCTTTGGAAATCCAAATAAAAATGACTGCATTTATCTATTTGTAATGCAGTACTTCTACTTCCTTTTGGTCTATTCCACCTTATCACTGTTCAGACACCCATATTCTTACACTTACTGTACATCAAGTATTATCTTTTTTGTGCCATGTTCTGTCATTAATGCAATGCCTCTCGAAGTGTTTTCAATTTCCCGAGTCTTAATGAATATTTGAATATTATTACCAGGAGTGTTGGAATAAGTTTGGAGGATGCTGCCTGAAGTGTATTTGCAGGTGAATTACAAAATGGGGCTTTAGCAGACCTGTGTAGCCAAAATGAATGCATCAGTAAACATGGGAAGCTGTCTTCAAATGCTTCAAAAAGAGAGAACAGAATTGAGGAATAATGAACATACACTTTCACATAAGTCTGCTTATATTGATAGCTAATGTCCATGTGTAGTAAGTTTTAGCTCCAAGGTCTTTAGAATCACCACTGATTATTTGCTTCTAATAATTCAGCAATTGTTTTCTGTTATTGCACCCTAAAGTTTATTATCTTATATGTCACAAAGTTGAATAGATTAATAAGCTTTGCAATTTGTTTATTTAGATGCAGTTATCTTATTGTGGAAGCTGAATGACAGTAAAGAACCTGAACAGGTCCCAACCTTCCAGGAGGACGAGGATGCTCAGCTGAACAAGGAAAGCTGGAGTGTTGTGAAGACTCTGAGGTCATCTCACTTGCTCTTTTTTTATAGTTGCGGTCTATTTGCAAGATTTTTTATGTATATACAGTCATCACAATATTCTGACCACCTTCTTGTATCTACTCTCATTTTCCATTTTATCAGCTCAACTGACCATATACAGGGGTTAGACAATGAAACAAACAGCTGGTTTTAGACCACAATAATTGATTAGTAGGTGTAGGGCCTCCTTTTGCAGCCAATACAGCATCAATTCATCTTGGGAATGACATATACAAGTCCTGTACAGTGGTCAGAGGGATTTTAAGCCATTCTTCTTGCAGGATAGTGGTCAGGTCACTACGTGATGCTGGTGGAGGAAACCGTTTCCTGACTCACTCCTCCAAAACACCCCAAAATGGCTCAATAATATTTGGACACAGACTTGCTGTCTTGGTCACAGATGCGCCAGCAAGACGTGCACCAATAATTTGTCCTCTTTTGAACTCTGGTATGTCACCATAATGTTGTGTGCATTGTAATATACTATATAACTGTGCTCTTACCTGCTAACTGAACCTTCACACTCTGCTCTTACTGGTGCAATGTGACATTAATGAAGATTGGCCACCAGACTGGTCTAATTTAGCCATGAAACCTCCAACACTAAAATTACAGGTGTTTCACTTTCATTGTCTAACCCCTGTAGTTGCACTTTGTAGTTCTGCAATTACAGACTGTAGTCCATCTGTTTCTCTGTATATTTTGTTTCTCTGTTCTTTAATGGTCAGGATGACTAACACGAACTGTGCAGCAACAGATTCAACAGAGTTACTGTCTCTGACTTTGTATCTACAAGGTGGACCAACAAGGTAGATGTGTCTAAAAGAGTGGACAGTGAGCTAACGTAGTGTTTAAAATCTCCAGCAGCTTTGCGGTATCTGATTATTTGTACCAGCACAACACACACTAAAGCATCAACACCATGTTAGTGTCACTGTGTGCTAAGAATGATCCACCAGCCATATGATGTATGCTTTGTGATGGTCCTGTGGGGGCTCAGACCACTGAAGAACAGGATGGAAAAATTGCTAACAAAGTGTACAGAGAAACCGATAAACTACAGTCTGTAATTGTAAAATTTAAAAAATGCACCTGTGAAGCTGATAAAATGGACAATGAATGTAGCTACAAGGAGGTTGTCACTATATTCTTGTATGACTTTATTATATTATTGTATTTTGAGAAATCCTCATTTGTGTGCTGCAGAGGTCACATTGAGGATGTCTATGACATCTCATGGACAAGTGATGGGAATTTCCTAGTTTCTGGTTCTGTGGACAACACTGCCATCATGTGGGATGTCCATAAAGGTATTAAAACCTGTAACGGAACACTTTAGTTGCAGAATTCTTAACCAAACACTCATTTGAAAGTCATACTTTAACATTTTGCAGTTGTAAGATTGCATGAGAAGAATTGTGCAGTACATTGATTGTAAATGTCCAAATTTATATAATGGTAAAATGCATTAGCTCAGTGGTTTTCAACTGGGGGGGCGTGGACATTCTCCCAGGGGGGTGCGAGCACAGAACGGGGGCGAGGGAAAAAATCACGAAACATTCTGGCTCAGACTATTCGTGCAAAGAAGATGCAGCAAATGTCTGCCCCTCTGAAATGTAAGCAGTTAAATGATTAAAACACACAAACAAATCGACCACACAGCTTCATTTCTAATCCACCAATCAGAGAGCAGTATTCTGAACCGGCGTGACGTCAGTGCTAGTATATACATATACATGTGTGAGAGCGCCATTCTAGTCCTCATCACGTTTATTTGTGTTCTGGCTGCTATCCATCTGAACGATTATCCACATCTTTTTAAAGAGTAACCTCACAAGAAAGGAAGTCTTTATAAAAGCCTATCTCACTCCTAGATAGTTATTTTTAACTGCTAGTCATGCAGTTAGCTATTTAGCCTCACACGTGCACAGCCTGAAACACAACCTGAGCTACAGTTAGTTTAATAATAGTCACTTGTTTGATATTCGTAAACCAGTTAACTAAACGCAGATTCGCCAGCACAGTTACAGTTTGGGGGTGAAATAGAAGAAGACTACAAACTACTACCACAACATTTAGTAAAATTCCCTTATGACGGGTGACGCAGGAGCTTAGCCTTGTGTTGATGTTTTCCCTCTGACTACTACTTATGGACCGTCTCGCAATTACCGACTACATGCTGCAGTGTTGGTGACATTTTCATGATTGTTTCATGTTTTGTCATTTTTTCATGTGACATACATGTATTTTTATACATTCACATGTGTCTTGTGTAATTTTTAAACATTTGTTTTAATTATAAAAGTAATCAATTAAACTCATATGACTGAACCTAATGATGTCAGTTCAAATTGGTAATATAGATATGTATGCCACATATACATGAGGGTGGGGGGGTTCGGGGTGTTAGAAGGGGGGCCCAAACTGCATTGATCCAGTGTTGGGGGGGGGGCAGCTTGCAAAAGGTTGAGAACCACTGCATTAGCTCATTAACATGTGCATGTTGATTGGCATTTAGCTAGTTTGATTGTAACCAATTACAGAGGTGATGAGTGACTGGCATAATTACCACAATGGTGAGGTCATGAATAGAAATTGAACTTATTACTCAGATATAGTGAGCTTACTGTTGAGGCATCAGTAAATTAACCAAAACGGTGCAATAATAATGTGCATATATTTTATTGCATGTATTTTGTTGTATTTAAGTGCTGCAAGGAATTAAACACCTAAGATTTTCAATCACTTGTACACATTTGTGTTTGTTGTGAAAATGATTTGATTTGGTTTAAAACTATTCCAATTGTAGTACAGAATGCATATTTGATTGTAATGACTGAGGTAATCACTCGTATTTATTTTTCTCTCATCTATAATTTTTTATTGTTATGCAGGTCAGAAGATTTGCATTTTTAATGACCATAAGAGCTATGTGCAAGGTGTAACCTGGGATCCACTAGGCCAGTACATCGGTACACTTAGTTGTGATAGGTAATGTGTGTTTTTCTGTATGTATGCAGTGTAAATGTGTACGTCTGTACTTGTACAACTAAGCAGCTAATTCCTGTATTGATGTTCATTGATGGCTTCTTTTTTTTCAGGGTTATGCGTGTGTACAGCACACATGCCAGGAAAAAAGCCTACAGTGTGAGTAAGATGACCTCAGGCTCAGCTGGAGAGGGAGAGGTCAGTGTGACTGATTCTAACCCATTTAACCCTTTTGTTAGAAAGTGTTTTAATGGTATTGGTTAACATCGGAAATCTGTTTTGCAACTACTGTATGTCCTGTTTCTGAGTAGAAGGTTTCAGAATTGGAGCGTTTTTGCCCAATGATGGGTGGGGGGTGGTGATGGGGAGGTGAACCATGTTATTGATTAGGATTGGTTTCTCCACCCACTGCTGTACAGTGATGTAATTAAAAATCGGATTGTTTTGAGGTGTGCAAATGTCACTAAAATTAGAAATATGCATAATAACAATTTTGTTTTTATATAGCTTGGAATGATGAGTCATGCTTAATATGGCCATTTATATCAGGGGTGCACATTAGGACCTCGTGTTCAGTCACATGAATTACAAATGGGGTCATTTGCTCAAAGTATTTGGGAACCTCTTATTTGCATGACCTAACATCAGAAAACATCAGATTTCTTTTCAGGTATGGATGTTGGGCTTCAGATGAACATTTTCAATGTTAATCACGGTCTGTCTTTACTTTAGTTCTTTTGTCAACTTGCAAACTGTACAGACAGGAAAAGGCTCCACTGAGTGTTTAACAAATGTGCTCATTTTTCTCCTGACAGTCTGTAATTAATCATAATGAGTCTTGTATAAACTATTGTTATACTGACAACTTTCATTTCATATTCAAATGGATATAGCTTCTGGTCCATCAAGATTTCCTATGAAATGTTGTGATGAGTGAAATAGCATTGCTTCAAAGTTTACTAAATGTCCTTACAGGTGAAGAACTACAGGATGTTCCATGATGATAGTATGAGATCCTTCTTCAGGCGCCTCACTTTTACACCAGATGGATCATTCCTCCTTGCTCCTGGTATGCTCATCGCATTGATTTCAGCTGTAAATAATAAAAAAAAAAAAACATGATTTTCATTTATAGTTTAATTTGTGTATTCTCAGCTGGATGTGTGGAGACGGGAGAGAACGTCACAAATACCACCTATGTTTTCTCCAGGAAAAGCTTCAAAAGGTAATTTCATATCATATGTCTTTTATTAACTTGACATTCCAGTGTTCCTTTGTTTTTGCATATTATTTATGTTAATTAAAACACCTGATCTATTAAGTTCCTTTTCTAATTTATAAATGTGTGTCAGACCCATAGCTCATTTGCCATGTCCTTCTAAAGCCACTCTGGCTGTGCGCTGCTGCCCTGCCTACTTTGAGCTCAGAACCAAGAAAGCAGAGGGTGAGGTTTTTCTTCAACTACCTACACTTATGTGTGACTCTTTCAGTTTTCAGTATTTTAACATCAATTCATGAACATCCATAACATCTTCATAAAAGTTTTGTTTCTTTGAATCATTCACTCAGATGGATCACTACAGCCATTGCCCAACACGTTCCAGTTGCCCTATCGACTTGTGTTTGCTGTGGCATCTGAAGACTCCATCTTTTTTTATGACACACAGCAGACACTGCCGTTTGGTTATGTGTCCAATATCCACTACCACACCCTCAGTGACCTCAGCTGGTATACATATATATACATATGTACAAACATACTTCACTAAAATATTCTATATACTCATTGCTACTTTCTATTATATTGCATCTTTCTCAGGTCTCGTGATGGATCTTTTCTAGCTGTGTCTTCCACGGATGGTTACTGCTCTTTTGTATCGTTTGAAGAGCTAGAGCTTGGTACCCCTTTGAAAGAACGTCCCCCACTGAATATTATCACCCCGGTCAGTGCCAATGAGAAAAAGGGCAAGAGGACTTCAGCCAGTGGTCGAACCTCTTCACCTGTGCCTCGTGCCAACACCACACCTGTCACCCAGGAGAAAAAGAAAGAGCCTTCTCCGATAACTGTTCCCACAAATACTCCCAGTGCTCCTATCCCAGAAGAGAAACGTACTCCACTTGGCATCAAAGCTAAAGCCCAGCCCAGACGCATCACACTCAATACCCTGGAGGGCTGGAGTAAACCCAGCACTCCAAAATCTCCTGCAATCCCCACAGTTCCTACCAGGAGCCCCAGCACAGCCAAATCTGCACCCTCCACTCCAGTATCCAGTCAAGGACCTTCCACACCAAAAACAGCTTCTACCATCCCTCTAGGACCCATCAATGTCAAAAATGCCACAACACCTAAGGGACCTACTCCCAGGTAGGAGAAAAAATATTTAGAGTAATTTAAAATTGCTGCTGCAATAGTTGGTCATTATTATTGTTGAAATGAATGGTGTTTTTTCTTTCATTTTATAACAGCATTTGTCATTTGGGTGAACAACTGAACCATGTAATACATGTGGTGGTTTTTTTTTTTTTTTTTTTTTTTTTTTTTTAAATAATAAATATATACATCACTGGTAGAACCTGTACTAAGGCCAGACAGTAATATTAAGTAAACCTAATATCAAACATTGGACATTTGTATTAAAAAACCTACCAGTTTCGTTTAGCTTGTATTTTCTTAAAAAATAAAATGAAAACAAAAGAACTCAAAAGCAAGATGTTAAATGCTGCGAATTTGAAAAATTGCTGCAGGGACAAGCATGTGCCAAAAATAATAAGTAAAACGACGAAGTATATGAAGTAAACTAAACCTGAAAATAATCAAACGGAAATAAACAAACTTGCCCAACTCCCTGCTTCATAAATCAAATGGTACACACCAACTAGGCCTTCCAATGTTCATAAATTCAGTAAATCAAAGCTTTTGCAAGTTTCATAAAATAAACCTAAGCAAACTTAAGGCGAATTAAGCTTTCACAGTGCAGACAGCAGAGTTGATCTGGACAGGTGTTGTTTTAGGTCATGTGACCACTCTGTGGTGTGACAAATTACAGACCTGCACACATTGCAACATGGACGCAATCACAAATCAGCAGCCACAAGCCTAAATATTATGACCTACAGACAGCCTAATAGGTCAAGTTTGTCCCAAAATCTGCTCCCAAGCATGGTTATCAAAAAAATAATATAGACTGCAATACACTTTTTTTTTTTTTTTTTTTTTTTTTTTTCTTTTCTTTCAGATTTATCAGCAGTGATCAGATGCTAAACCTGTTTTTTCAGTTTGGAATTTGTCTGGTTGGCAGTTAAGCGTTCTCTGGACATCAGTGCAATGCAACATCATATTTATAAATTTTTTAATTATATCTGGGTCATGTAACATGTCTGTCTGCCATGTGCAGGTGTAGAAGTTTATTGAGCATGCATTATACACAGTTCTGCATTTTGAAGCCTCTATGGTTCTTTAGTGGATGGTGCTTTACATTTTGTTTTACAAATTGAAAACGTCTAGATATGCATTTTGAATATTAAGTGGGAATCACTGTCAATTAGCATTAGATTCTTCAAGGTATAGGTCGCCCCAAAACCATTTAGCTTTTTCATTTTTTTTTTTACATTTAGAGCATTTAGCAGACAATCGTATCCAGGGAGTTTTAATTTTAGGTGACTGTAGCATAAGGTGCCTTGCCCAATGACTGTTACTGGTACAGTGTAATATCCTTGCCTGGACTGGGTATGGAAGCCCAATATCCCATTTAGGAGGCAGATGTATTGTCTACTACACTGTGCAAACAAGTGTTGCATAGGCTACGTAGAAGATTTTATTGCACTGATATTCACTAATGTTTTCCCCCTTTATCTCTCAGACGAATTTCTCTGACTCCCGTTCTCCCCAAATCTTCAGCTTCTCCTAAGACCTTTATTACTCCATCTTCCAGTGAGAAAGCCAAGCATGGTTAGTAGCATTAAATTTGTTGTGGTGCAGCTGCTGTTATTTGGAGGGAAAATACAGTTTGTGTAGTAATTTACTATATTTAGTGAGATTCTGGATTTGTTATCCATGGTTTATAAGCCAGTCTGATCCACTTTATAACAAAAAGCCTTGTAATGTCAGTTTGTGTAAGTTAATGTAAAATGAAAGTTTACCTTTTTTTAATGAAATTATCAGCAGCAATGAACTTTTTCACTATGTCCTTTTTGTTCATATGGCACTATATTGAATATGATGGAAAAGTTATGTTTTGATGTAAGAGAATTTGATATAATATTAAAACTTCATTTTAATTTTTGGACATAGAGAGACCATCTCCTCCCAACGACCCAGTGTGCAAGCCTCCTGAATCCAAGCGGCCTAAGACTGATGAATCTCCAGCCCAAACTGAGAGCAGCAGCAACTCTGCCCAAAGCACTGAGCCCTCAGTGACCATAGTGTCCAGCAGCAAGGCCACTGATTCTTAAATGACATGAAGCAAAAATCAGGCTTATCCATATTTACATCTGAATGTGCCTTCTTTTAAAGAAAAAATTATAATGTTCAGCATTACATGGACTTGTACAGAAATGTGAAATCAAATCCTTATTGTCAGTGATCTCCGTAAGAGACAAATAAGTATATATCTCCAATAGAATTTGCTTATTTTTATTCTGTATTCCATGTATTTTTAAGTTTAGGTTATGCTGTATTACTGTTTAAAAGTTGCATGTAAATTGTTGTAGCACTACCAGCTACAGCACTGAACTGTTTCTGAATTCAAGTAAGTGCAAATTACTTGGAAGGCATGGGCTAGTTTTAAGAAATGAGGGCTTATGAATGGATGTTTCTCTGCACAAACGTGTTGTCTACGCAGCTTCTGCTGAGTTGCTCATGTTGTTCATGAGGAAGATTTGATCAGCCTGAACAGAAAGTGAACAAAGACAATCTGTTGCTGGGGCTGTGGTGCCAAACAAACCATAGAAGGAACAAAGCAGAAGCCTGTAAGTTTCAGAATGGTTTAGTTATATTTTTCCATAAACAGGATTTCTAAAACAATGTTGTAAGCGCTTGTAATGTAGCTTATTACAATGGCTTGTTTTTCCACTTGCATGTAATTGTAGTTTTGTCTGTTTGGCCGAGAGGTAAGCCACAACATTACAACCTATTGCAAGTAGTAGAAATGTACATTGTCATGTTAAATAAATATAATTGTCGGTTTCCTTTTCACTTGAAGATTTTAATAAGTCTATGGTCTTGTTTGTATGTTTGTAAAGAAGACTTTTCTACTGCCAGTTGTCAGTGCTGCAGTCTGGTTCCAGGAAGAGAAGTAGTATTGGTTCCCCTGGAAATTTGAAAATGGCCATCATTCTGTGGGACTTGAACATTTCATTTCCCATTTGGGGTTTCAATACATCAGATAATTCCTAGATTAGCAAATAAACTATTCCAAAATTTGGTAATTGTCTGCTGGCTTATTTTTTAAGAATAAATAATTAGGGTGGACAAACAAGGCCAATTCCACTGACCATTATTATTCCACCATGAAGGTGTGTCCTGATGCCCATATTGTTCAGATTGAATCTAGGCTTTTTTTATAATGTTATCAGCATTTACAGAAAAGAACAATCTTGGAAGAAAATGGGGTTTCTTATTAACTGCATGAAACCATTTAAAAGTGAATATGTACAGTGAGGAAAATAAGTATTAACACCCTGTGAATTTGCAAGTTCTCCCACTTAGAAATCATGGAGGGGTCTGACATTTTCATCTAAGGTGCATGTCCATTGTGAGAGAGACAATCTAAAAGGAAAAAATCCGGAAATCACAATGTATGATTTTTTAAAATTATTTGTGTGTTTCTGCTGCAAATAAGTATTTGAACACCTGTGAAAATCAATGTTAATATTTGGTACAGTAGCCTTTACAGAGGTCAAACATTTCCTGTAGTTATCAGGTTTGCACACACTGCAGCAGTGATTGTGGCCCATTCCTCCACACATATCTTCTCCAGATCAGCCAGGTTTCTGGACACTCGCTGAGAAACACGGAGTTTGAGCTCCCTCCAAAGATTTTCTATAGGGTTTAGGTGTGGAGACTGGTTAGGCCACTCCAGAACCTTGATATGATTCTTACGGAGCCACTCCTTGGTTATCCTGGCTGTGTGCTTTGGGTTATTGTCATGTTGGAAGACCCAGCCACTACTCATCTTCAATGCTCTAACTGAGGGAAGGAGGTTGATCCCCAAAATCTCGCAATACATTGTCCAGGTCATCCTCTCCTTAATACAGTGCAGTAGTCCTGACCCATGTGCAGAAAAACACCCCCAAAACATGACGCTTCCACCCCCATGCTTCACAGTAGGGATGGTGTTTTTGGGATGGTACTCATCATTCTTTGTCCTCCAAACACGGCGAGTCGAATTAAGACCAAAATGTTTTATTTTGGTCTCATTCTCCCATGACTCCTCTGGATCATCCAAATGGTAATGGGCAAACTTAAGACGGGCCTGGACGTGTGCTGATTTAAGCAGGGGAACCTTCCTTGCCATGCATGACTTTAAACGATGACGGCTTAGTGTATTAGCCACAGTAACCTTAAAGGCTCTTTTCAGGTCATTGATCAGCTCCTCCTGTGTAGTTCTGGGCTGATTCCTCACCTTTCTTAGGATCATTGATGCACCACGAGGTGAGATCTTGCATGGAGCCCCAGTCAGAGGGAGATTGACAGTCATGTTTAGCTTCTTCCATTTTCTAATAATTGCTCCCAACAGTTGATCTTTTTTCACCAAGCTGCTTGGCAATTGCCCCGTAGTACTTTTCAGGCTTGAGAAGGTTTACAATCTTGCCTCTGGTGTCTTTGGACAGCTCTTTGGTCTTAGCCATGTTAGTAGTTGGGAGTTTTACTGATTGTGTGGGGTGGGCAGGTGTCTTTATGCACCTATCGACCTCAAATAGGTGCTTCTAATTTAGAATAATGAGTAGAGGTGGACTTTTTAGAGGTGGACTGGTCTTTGAGGGCCAGAATGTTTGTTGATTGGCAGGTGTTCAAAAACTTATTTGCAGCAGTAACACACAAATAAATTATTAAAAAATCATACATTGTGATTTCCGGATTTTTTCTTTTAGATTATGTCTCTCACAGTGGACATACACCTAAGATGAAAATTTCAGACCCCTCCATGATTTTTAAGTGGGAGAACTTGCAAATTTGCAGGGGGCTCAAATACTTATTTTCCTCACTGTACATAGTTTTAAGAGCACAAATTAAATAATATTGTGATGCATGTGTCAGAGTTTGTCAAAAGTGTAAGATCCATTGAATGTTGAAGAGGAGGAACCTGCATGAGTCAAGTTTGCATGTACGTAACGATAACTGGTCGTCCAGAAAGGAGTGTCATCAGTATATCATTGGTATGAAAATCCATGAGAAGAGATTATTTAACCAAGAGATTGAGTGTATAGTGAGAAAAGAGGAGGACTTAGTACTGAGCCTTGTGGGACACCAGTGGAGAGTCTGCATGAAGCGGATGTGGAACCTGTCCATATGTTACCTGGTAGGACAGCCTCTCTAAATATGATCTGAACCACTTCCATGCAGAGTCAGTGATCCTGAGGTTAGAAAAATCAAGACAGCAGGATCTCATGGTGGACCATATCAAAGGCTACAGAAAGGTCTGATACACTAACTAGGCAGTTCATTAGGTACACATACCTTGTATCGTCACAAACAATACTTGGTCTGGTGGTGCTGACCAGTTAAAAACAAGGTGAAATTAGGCTAACACAATGTCCAGAGAAACAGGACTACAGTCTGTACAATCAGTGTGTATATATGTATAATGTGAGAATGCTGGAATATATTTGAAACCATTTAGATTGAGCATGTAAAAATCCATAAGGAACAGCAACTTCTTTTGCATGGGAAAAATATTTGGTAACCAGTGTAATTTATTGCAGTTGAGGCCCTCAGATGCTTCAATAGTTGTTTAAAATAGTTAAAGGGGAATGGCACATTTTTTCTACATTTCTTCATAATTCAAGCTCCGAGACATAAAAAAGGCTTTGAATGATGTGATGTGATGTGAAATGGTCAATTTTATAGAGAGAGTGACCTTGGTATGCACTTTTTTTTGTACAATAGTGATAGGAACTTGGACTCATGATGTCTACAGCACAAAAACAGCTATTTGATCTGGTGGTCAAAATGACCTGTGAAGCTGTGTGTCTTCTGAGTTTTATGCGTGCTTTATTTGTAACTCATTGAATGAATTGAATATCTCATAGACCAAAACAGTCTCTAACTGATTATATCACAGGCTTATTTATGATAACTTCCAGTGAAACATAACTTTTAAAGACATGGCATGTTTCAGGCATTCCTTTTTTAATGTACTCTCATTGCTACTAGAGTTAAAGCTGATGTCTTGCCCTGAAGGTTTCCTGCAAAAAAACAACCCTTTACATATATATTTTCTTTTGAACACATTACCAGTAGCTTCAGTGTATATTTTCTAATAAATATGTCTTATTCCTTATTAAATCCATTATAAAATGGACAGTGTTGTCTTGAATGCTGAACACATATGAAGACCTTTCACCTTCTGGATTCCATCACAGTCAGATTGTAGTACTTGAGGCCTGATTTCACTCCACATTTGCATAGTGAAATTGCTCAGGATACAGGAACCATCTGTAAAGTCCTGACAACAGACACTGTATAACCTGTAATTTTGTAAATCCTTCAGTTCCATAAGAGTGGTGTGGAAAATGTACAAGGTGAGCATAACAGCATAGCTTCTAATATTTGACAGATGCTGTTTTAAAGAATGGTTCACATTGGTCTTGAAACCTCTCAGAAACGACTATGATGACGTATTAAAACATCATGGGTTTCAAAAATGTGAGTCAACCCAATGAGTGAAGCATTTGGTGTGAGAGAGCATTGGTGACTCACTCTGATTGAGTGTGATGGGGGAGGGAGTTAAATGCTGGAGAAGGTAGATGATATGGTGAGTTATGTGTGTGTGCGTGAGTGTTTCCTCTTGGATGAGTCAGTCATGAGTTTGCCAGGAAATGGGTCTTCAGTCACAGAGTTACTTACACTATTCCCCTCTCTAATCCCTCTTTTCTCTGAGCAGCATCCTTCACAAAGAGTTCCTGATATGTAAATGTGAATCATTTCACACAAATTTCACTGGGTTGTGGATTCACCCTTACTTTGTCTGAAAGAGGACGCAGTAATCTATTTACATTCATTTTGTAAAATTCAGCAGTTCTGTTTCAAAATGAAAACAAGATCTATTTTGCCATAGTTTATTTACTTTGTCCAGTCAATCTATATCTTTTGTGATATAAATACACAGTGTCATCATTGCTACACATGGACCTTAACCTGATGGTCTAGACCTCATTGCTCATCTTGTACTGACTTTCAGGTATTATCTCAAACATGAAAACATTTGCTGTTATGTTCTTAATTCTGCTTGCATTTTATTCTAACTAACAAATTTGCACAAAGGATGCTCATCTTGGTTTGGAAACTGACAGTAAATACACTTGTTTGTTCTGGTGTCTATCAGCTTCCACAAATGTGCATTTACTGTTCTGGATAAAATGACTCTTTTCTCATTTTACTAGCTAATGTTTCTCATAAAAAATCAATGTGGCACATTATATATATCAGTTTGTCCAAACTTGTCAGTTATTTTTAATTGACTTGAGTTTTCCTTTTCACCATTATTACTATAATTATATTGTCACTGTCTGAGCAAACCTATCACCATTTTTGACGTTCTGCACCTTGTTTCATTATTTGAAAATGTCAATCAGACTTTACATTGTGTGAACATTTCATGATTGATGGACCAAAAGGAATACTCCAAAATTACTTTTATGTGATTTTTTCCTTCTCCTGTAATGCTTCCATTTTGAAGATACAAGGTTTTGTTCACACAGCAACAATATATGTTATTTCTAAACCAAATATCCCATAGGTATAGCAGAGCTCAGCAACACACACATCTTAAATACAGCAACCAAATATCTTAGTTAGCTGAATGGTAAATGTAAGTTTCTTTACTTTGTCAGTTTTTTTTAGTGAATAACAGAAATAAATTTCAGGAAAATGCAAATGATGTTTTTTTTTTCTCTCAAGACATTAAAATACCCATTTTCTGGCATATGTGTTGTATTATTTTGAAATCTGCCTAATCATTAAAAGACTTTTAATCAATATTGATACTTTTATAAGTTTTCATGACTAATTCTTCTTTTTCTTTTTATTCATTTATTATTTTCTTTTTATTTATACATAAGTTACATTAAAGTACATTTCTGAATCTTTTTTTTCAAGATTACAACTATAGACATAAAACAATCCTAAATATAAAAGTCAATCTTTGTACTTTACCCTGCACAGTAAGGTATTCCATCACATTGTTTTCTTAAATAGCATTCAGGCCTCTTCACATTTTCTTCATTTTGTTATGATACAGCCACATCCTAAAATTGATTACATTGATTTTTTTAAACATTAAACGAGATGTACAGTATACAGATAATTAATAGTCAGAGCACAAGACAGTACAGAAAACACACTACATCTTGAGTGATATGTGGGATGAGAGTTGTGTGGTTTTAATGTGAAAGAACATGTGGAAAAACAGTGAAGAAAAATGCTAATTGATGTGTGGTATGCTAATTAGAGTATTATATGTATGGAAAATTTTGTCATGCTGTCCTTTTTGTATTCAGTATTCAGACATTTCATGTTGTAGTTTACTATGTATAGAATTTACCTATTTATTTTTAAATAAATGTATTCAAATGCATTAAATACATCAGTCACAGTGTAAACTAATCTGGTTTGAAAAGCTTGCATGTTGTCTGATATGGTACAGTAATAAAAGACCAAATCACTACTGTTCTCTTCTACTCACAAACACACATTCTTTAAACACTAAATTCAAAAGAGTCTCAAAGTGTCACTATTTTGTATGCACAGTTGATGTAACATATAAACACTCATGTTAAAATGGCAGGTTTTTGTGACTTAAAAAATGAGACCAAGATTAATAATGTCATTACTATTTAATTAATTTGATAAATCATTTCAGAACATCCTTTAATGTGATCTATGATCTGTGTAATTCATTTGAAAAGCAAACTGAAATCATATAGAGGGAAAAAGTAAAAAAAAAAAACTTTTATAACTGGGTATGCAGATGTTAGTAGTAACCATGGTTTGCAAAGAGCTTATAAAGCATCAAAGGGACTTTGTTGTTAAAAGGTATCAATCAGGAGATGGGTAGAAAGAAATCCAAAGCATTAGGAATGCCATCAATATTACAGTCTGATGAGCCCAAAGTTGAACTTCTTGACCTTATTTCCAAAAAGGTATGTTTGACACAAAGTCAACATTGTGCATCACCAAAAGAACACCTACCCACAGTGAAACATGGTGGAAGTAGCATTGTGCTTTGGGGCTGTTTTTCTGCAGTTGGAACTGGGGCTTTAGTGAAGATGGAGGGAATTATGAACAGTTCCAAATATCAATTTAGACATCCAAATGTCAATTTTGGCACAAAACATTCAGACCTCTGCTAAAAGGCTAAAATTTTAGCATGAAAATGAACCAAAGCATATCTCCACATGAACAAAAAAATGGCTTCACCAGAAGATGAAAGTTTTGGAATGGCCCAGCTAGAGCCCGGACCTGAATCCAATTGAAAATCTGTAGGGTGACATATTTTTTGGAAGAAAGGTGGGCAAAGTTGCCAAATCAACATACAAACCGGATTCCAAAAAAGTTGGGACACTAAACAAATTGTGAATAAAATCTGAATGCAATGATGTGGAGGTGCCAACATCTAATATTTTATTCAGAATAGAACACAAATCACAGATCAAAAGTTTAAACTGAGAGAATGTATCATTTTAAGGGAAAAATATGTTGTTTTAAAATTTCATGGCGTCAACAAATCCCAAAAAAGTTGGAACAAGGCCATTTTTACCACTGTGTGGCATCCCCCCTTCTTCTTACAACACTCAACAGACATCTGGGGACAGAGGAGACCAGTTTCTCAAGTTTAGAAATAGGAATACTCTCCCATTCATGTCTAATACAGGCCTCTAACTGTTCAATCGTCTTGGGCCTTCTGTGTCGCACCTTCCTCTTTATGATGCGCCAAATGTTCTCTATAGGTGAAAGATCTGGACTACAGGCTGGCCATTTCAGTACCCAGATCCTTCTCCTCTGTAGCCATGATGTTGTGATTGCTGCAGAATGTGGTCAGGCATTATCTTGTTGAAAAATGCAGGGTCTTCCCTGAAAGAGATGGGGGCATATGTTGTTCTAGAACCTGAACATAGTTCTCTGCATTAATGGTGCCTTTCCAGACATGCAAGCTGCCCATGCCACAAGCACTCATGCAACCCCATACCATCAGTGATGCCGGCTTCTGAACAGAGCGTTGATAACAACTTGGGTTATCCTTGTCCTCTCTGGTCCAGATGACATGGCGTTCCAGTGTTCCATAAAGAACTTCAAATCGTGACTCATC
>BRDA01007114.1:0-13334 GCA_036984385.1 Crenuchus spilurus
ACCCCTCCATGATTTCTAAGTGGGAGAACTTGCAAATTTGCAGGGTGTTCAAATACTTATTTTCCTCACTGTATATTTTCCCCAACTATATTTAAGTTCCCTGTTGAGGGCCAACCTTCAATTTTGTAAATTTATGTTTTATTCCCATAAATTCCTGTTAATTCCCATAAATTCCCATTAATTCCCATGGAAAATTTCCAACTTTGAAAATTCCCAGAATTTTGCAACCCTAGTCCTGAGTATGGTTAAGATGTGTAAAGCCATGCTCTGTGCCCAGTGAAGGGGTATACAGACTTACCTTGACCAGGATTAAGCACTTAAGAAGAAGATGGATGGATGTTTGCAGGTGATTTTAATATGATGTTACAGTATGCACTCTTCATTTTGGTGGTTGTCTTTTGAGGTATGTCAGTAGCATATGATTAACATCATTTTCAAGGTGAGGGCCTTTCTTGCCCTGTGAATGAGGCCATTGCCATCCTCTAAGAGACCCATCAGAAAGGTTTCATAATGGCTTAAAGATGATCGGTGAGAATAACTTCACTATTGACTTGCAATGGCTTTTCTCAAAACTGCCAGCAAACCAGCCCCACGATATAACCATGCCAGTGTCTCTCCTCACTGTAGGCCTCTTTGTGTAGCTAAGCCAGACAAGAATATGGTAAAGGATGGCTCAGACGACATTGGGCTCCTGTGGAACAGAGTTTGTGGGTTTTGTACAGCTGAACTTAATCAGTCTGAGACAAAGTTATGATGTGACTGTGTTGGTAGTTATGATGTCTGTAAATTTGAAGCTTTATGCTGCCTGCTTTAGAGTACAGTAATACTACACAGCGCTGTGTGTTATATCTGATGTATGGTGGCCTTTACGAAACAACCCTGAACATGATGTTTGAAAAATTTTTTTTTTTTTTTTTTTACTTCCTGTAGCCTCAAGATTCTATCTGCCTAATGCTCTGCTGGTCAGAATAATTTGTGTTTAGCCTTTCCATCATTCAGGACTGTTACAGGCCATTCAGGCATTCCTCTTTCAATATTTTAAATGTAGGGCTATGAAAAGTCATGTTAATTAACGTGTGTGTGTGTGTGTGTGTGTGTACAGATGAAGCACAATGCTACTTTTCTGGTTTTGCAATATTTACGTGATTGTGGAAGTTCACCATTTACCTTTTTGTTGAATTTGACCTCCCATCCATGCAGTGAAACACACATTCACTAATGAACATGTGCACTAAGTGGTTCGCAGCCCTTTCCACGTCACCCAGGGAGCAGTTAGAGGTTAAGTGCCTTGCTCAAGGGCACTTCAGTCCTTCCAAGAAATCCTTCCATTCACAAGACCGGGTCCCTAACCACCAGGCCACAGTTGCACCAAACCAGGCAGATAGATAATAAATAGATAGGCAGGTTTGATACATAATAGGCATTTTATTGATGACATAATGTTCATAAAAACTTGTAAACATTTACAATTCTCTGTATGTTAGTATAGCAACACAGGAACATGTCGCACGGTATTTGTTTTTGCACCCATTTTCAGGCAGTAGCACTGCTCGCCATCGCTTTACTGTGACGTGTTTTAATTTGTTTTGAGCATTACCAATGAGAAACCAAGCCAGAGAAACAAAGCCAGCAAAACGACGAGAAACGAAGCCAGCGAAACGAAGCCAGCGAAACGAAGCCCGAGAAACGAAGCCAGCGAAACGAAGCCAGCGAAACGAAGCCAGCGAAACGAAGCCAGCGAAACGAAGCCCGAGAAACGAAGCCCGAGAAACGAAGCCCGAGAAACGAAGCCAGAGAAACGACGAGAAACAAAGCCAGAATTAACAATGAATGCATGGGTGAGTGACAGATGCGTGGCTGGATGCTTTGTTTTTGTGAAATTATCACTCCAATGAAAACCGGGCAGATGAACGATAACTGGGACAAAATTTCCAGAAAAATGTCGATGATAACCGAATTGTACAATAACCAGGTCAAACAATAACTGAAGTTCCCCTGTATTTTGGAGATATATCCATGATATAGAAATTTACCTGCGTTTTAAATAACTTTGACTTATTTAAGTAAAAAAAGTAAAATTCTCTTTAAGTAAGAGAAAGAACAATGTTGAACAGAGTTACAGCCTAATGTTTTTGACAGCAAAGGTGTATCCGTAGGTAAACCCAAGTTTCTGATTGTTTAACTAGAACATGGCCTTTTGGTGATGAATGCATATACAGAGAGATCCAAAGGGCTGAATATTGAGACTGATAGCTCTGCTTGTGGAGCTACTAGCTGAATTACAACAGGGCTTGCTTTTGTGCTTTGTGCTTTGGCCTCTGTAGATGGCCAGTAAACAGGGAATTTATTTAAAAGAGCCCTGTTTAAAACAAAAAACAAAAACGCATACGTAACTAGATCAGTTCATTTTGGCAACACTGTCTGGATTCTTTTCAAGTACGCTGGCAACTGTTCCACTTCAGGCTCTTCATCAGGTTGGCTGGCACCAAATTAAAAAGTAACAGTCCCATTCATTTCAGGGGACCCATTCAAATGCCAGGCCTCCATCTCTGTAAATCTGCCTCTACCCTGTGGCCTTAATCAAAGCTGAGTGAGAGCCTTGCTCATGCCAGCATGTTTTACACAGGCAGGCACTGCAATCAGCTGTCTCTGATCCTCCATCCACTCCATCATCTGTTAAAAGGGCACGACTGTGACCATCCCCAGTGCCTTATTTACGTCTTCAATATTCAGGAGCGGAAGACAAATGGCAAAACTTGCATAGTTCTGGTGGGTTTGTGCTTCTTACAAGAACAGGTTTATTGTGTTGAGCTACTGCTTTGCATTCTGTGCTGAGAATGTGACTGAACTGCTTTTGGTTACCCCTAGTAAAAGAGACAGGGCGGGGGGTTGTTCACAAAGCCTTTCTCAGTTTAGCCAGGTAACCTAAACCAAAGCCAAACCTGTCCAATTGGAAAAGAGCAGCAGGACATTTCCTTTGGACAATGCTGGGCTTAAGCTATCTGACTATCTTTCCTGCTCTGTGGACTCCATTTTCACAATGTGCATGAATGTTGGATTGAAAACACATTATCAGCCCGACTCAAATCAGATTTTTTGCATTAAAGTGACTCTCCGATCTGATCTTTTCTGGGCTGTGTGAACATGTCAAATCTGCTTTGTGGGCATGTGACATGAATGTGACCAGGCAGATCAGATTTTGTATGTCCTTTTGCCTGTACGCATGCATGCAGTGCTGAGGCAGTGCTGGCATCTCTCTCGTTTACCCACAGAGCTGTGAAAACAGCCAAAGCAAGCAGAGTGGCTTTTTCATCATCTTAACCTTAACGGTCCATCAGCTGTTTACTGTCCTGGCCTCCCTACTGTCAGTTTTCCTGTTTTAATACAAGTCTGACAAATATAGGGTTGCCAGATCCCATAAATTCCCCAGCCCAGTGTTTGACAGAAACCCACTCTACACAAGCTGAGCTAGCCCAAAAATCTAAAGCATCTGAGTTTTTGGAAGTTTAAAATAAATCTTCTTCTAATGTCATTCATTTCAATTCTATTAGGCCAAATAACCCTGCATGCTGCCAAGTTTTACCGGTGACCGCTTTTTTAAAGTAACTCAATAAGGCATCAAAAATGCAAATCTGGCAACCCTGTACGAATATGACTTTTTCTTTTTTTCTCTCTCTTTGGGTTGGTGATGCAGCTGAAGGGCATAAACATGCCAATGTGTGCATGGATGCCATTTCAGAGACAAATTCATTCACATTACAGACAGACACGGGTCACTTACCTTGAATGGGAACCATAAACATAGTCAAATCAATTCTGAGCAAAAATGAGTAAGTCAAGAGGCCTGTAATGTGAATGCAGTATTAAACGTATCAAAACTGTTCAGTGCTTAAATTTGGTGATCAGTTCTGCACTCTAAACTTTCAGTTCTTTTAGTACTTTTTAAAAATTTGTTGCAGCATATATTACTTCATTTTATCAACAGCTGAAGAGTTCTGTACGGATTACAGAGATTACATTTAAAAATGATGAGACATGTTCATTAACCCTCTGGAGTCTGAGGGTATTTCAGACACTCTGATGTAGTCTGACATGCCTTCACTTTTTTACACACATCTAAAATTATTTTTACCCAAAGTGTTACTCAGGCTTTAGTTCAGCACAAACTCAGCAACAACAGTGTTAAACAGTAAGAGTGTCATAAACCTATATTTTTATTAAATCTGCTCTAAACTTAGACTTTCCAAAAACCTGTTTTCAGATGTGCTATGTTGTGAAAAACACTCTAAACATTTCTAGTCAAGACTTTTGAGCTGTGAACTGAATAAACAGAGGTGTTGGCTACACACTGATCATTGCAGTTTTTAGACATTGTATGTGGTTTTATTTCTAAAGATTAACTAATGTGAGCTGACACTGTTTTTACTCAGCCACTAACACTACAATTAATATTTATGAGATAGCTGTGAACACTCAGGGGAGAGGTCTTTGTTTAATTCACATTCCACAGATTCCAGGCCAATGGACTGTCTGTAATTATCCTATGAATGGTGAGAAAATATGCGCAGCTGTCTGACTCGCTCTCACAGACATGTCTCTGCTTGTTTAAGCTCCTCTCACACATTTCCAAAAATATATTTAGATTCAAGTTATATATGTGAAAGTTAGACCCTTTAAGGTTTCTGGGGTATGTTTAGTTTTGTTTCTACGATAAAATCTCACAGAGTCATAGACGTGTTTTAGCGGAATTTCATTAATATGCCGCCGGCGGAAGCACAGACTCCAGAGGTAAAAATGTGTAAATATGTCTATAAAATAAACATTTGGCATTACAGTGAGGATTGTTTTTAGTTACCATAGTATTGATTTGGTTTTGAGTGCTGTGATACTAGACTTTGTATCTTCTGGTGTTGTGACAACCCCACTCACGTTTCTGAAATAGGCTGATGGTCACAAAAAGCCTCTCCTGATGTACTGCCCCAGAGAGTTTAATTCCAGCCTGCATGCTGCAGTCACCCAAACTAATGCTGCACACACTAAAACTAATGCATCAGACCGTCCAGGAGCTTTGAAGAAGTAAATTAGCTGAAGCGTGTGAGATAGATTGGGACTGCAGCTGTGCAGGGAGTTGGTAGGAGGGTTGGCAGGTTCATGTAAATGGTTAAGGTAATGCAGGACTTCTTGTGTTCCACATGTTGGTCTCTGCAGTCTGTGTACTTTTCATATCTTAAGTTTGCATGAAGTGAAAGATTATGTATGTAATGTTATGTAAATGCTTCGAGCCCGCTCTGAGCCATGAGCCTCGTCGCCCACAAGAGCCACTGACACTGTAATGTTATGTCAGTGTTGCCTGTCACTTCAGGCCTGTCTTAGAGGCTTTAACAGAAGGCCTGCACAGTATGGACCACATGCTAATATATTTAGAGAGTGATGTTCTGCAGTATCTTTAAAACATACTAGTTTTGTTCTTGTTAAAGATTGCCCTGAAGAAGCTAAATTCTATAATTTTGTAATAAATAAGGCCAGGGTCACACTGCATGACTTCGTTGGACTTTTCACACTACAGAACGTGTTGTCTTGGAGTCGGGAATGTGTCAATGGCTGTGGTTTACATACTGCATGACTGATGAGTGACATGGGGTCAGGAATTTCAGGATCTTTTACCAGGACGTGCCCACAGTGAGTCTGTCTGTGGGAACATATTTTGCCTGCTTGTTGCTGATTTGCACTGAAAATGCACAATGAATGTTGTATAACTCCACCCTTGGCTTTATCTTCACCCAGTGTCTTGCGCTCTCATTGGCTGTAGCCAGTCCCAACACTTTTTTTTACATTATCGGTTTTATTTAAAGCCTGTCAGCAGGTGGAAGCATGAAGTGCTCTATAATGTCCTGGTAGACGCTGCGCTGACTTTGGACTTGATATAACACAGTGGACAAACACCAGCAGATGACATGACTCCTCAAACCATCACTGATTATGTAAACTTCACACGAGACCTCAAGCAGCTTGGATTGTGTGTCTCTCCTGTCTTCCTCCAGACTCTAGGACCTTGATTTCTAAATTAAATGCAAAATTTACTTTCAGTGATGGTTTGAGGAGCCATGTCATCTGCTGGTACCAGCAGCGCAGGCGTCTACTAGGACAATTTAGAGCACTTTATGCTTTCATCTGCTGACGAGCTTTATGGAAATGCAGATTTCACTTATCCAGCAGGACTTGGCACTGCCCACATTCCCAAAAGTGCCAACACCTGGTTTAATAACCACAGTATCACTGTGCTGGGCAGTAAACTCACCTGAGCTAAACCTCACAGAGTCTATGAGCTACTGTCAAGAGGAAGATGAGAGACAGCAGATGAGCTGAAGGTCACTATCAAAGCAACCTGGGCTTCCATACCACCTCAACAGTGCCACAGGCTGATCACCTCCATGCCACACAGCACTGATGCAGTAATTCATGCACAAAGAGCCCCGACCAAGTACTGAGTGTATATACTGTACATACTGTTATTTAGTTCTTTTTTATATAACCTGGTACCCTGTTATTTGCCAAATTCCCATTTCCAATTAAGTATTAGCCAGTTAGCCCATCTCATCCACTAGGGGGCTCCCCAATCACTTTGCACTGTCCCTGACTCTAGGATTGTGAAGTCAAGCACAAGCCTCCTCCGTTGCATGTGATGCAGCCACCGCCTCTTTTCTAACTACCACTGATACACCGTCACTGGGGAGTCAACACGCTTGGAGGAAAGCGCAGGATTCCAAGCTCAGAATGGACCAATCAGTAGATGCCTGAGCCAGCGGACACTGTAATGTGATGATGTGGGGAGATGGGGAGAGAGTGCCATCTACCCGCCCAGAGAGAGCATGGCCTCGGGTCCAGGCGGGCGATGGCGAACAGCATGACTGGGATTCAAACTCACGATCCTCTGATCATAGTGTCAGTGTCTTAGCCTGCTGAGTCACTCAGGAATAATAATAAAAAACAAAACAAAAAAAAAACAAAAACATTTTTTGAATTGTTCTTATATAATATTAAATTTTTTGAGATACTGACTTTTGGGTTTTCATTGACTATAGACTATAATCATCAACATTGAAAATTGCTTGAAATGGACACTGTGTGTAATGAATTTACATAACATATGAGTTTAACTTTTTGTATTGACTTACGGTAAATAAATTTGTATTGAAATAAATTAACTTTTCGATGATAGTCAAATTTTTTGAGATGCACCTGTATAGCAGCTGAGACTCAAAAATCAGGGCTACAACCGTGGCCTGGCCTAATTCTGCTTTTCATTGGTTGAAATGGTCCCAAAACAAATGCTGTGATTGGTTAGAGGACTTATGTGCCGCATATTGCAGCTGCTTATAATATTAGTATTTTGGAGGTGAGTATCATGCTAACAAACATAATGTACTACAGCCCTGGTTGCCATATCCCTTGTCATGCATGTGGCTGAAAGATTTCATGTTTGTGTGTGTGTGCGTTAGGTATGGGTGATATGTTATCGTGTGCGATATACTGTCAAAGAAACTCCCCTCTGTAATTATTTGTCATCTCGCGATAAAAACGATCAGTCCTGCGGAGACCTCTAGCGGGAATTTATTTGTTAGTCCCGCTCCCGCTTGTTTTTATCCCGCTCCCGCGATAAAATTGTTATATTTGGTCCCGCTTCCGCCCGCCACAAACATGTCCGCCTGCTACCGCCCGTAGTCCTCACAGAGGGGGCGGAGCGTTCGCGCACGCAAGTTGAGTTTACTTTGTCATCCGGTGTGTGGGGTTGCGCGAGCAATCCTGTTGACAGAGACGAAAGGAGGGTTATAGCTCCGTAGCCCCGCCCTAGTACCGTCCCTGATGCTCACATCAACTAGATTAACTATACAGAACTTTAAAATTTACTTACATATTGTGGCGAACTGGGAAAGAATAGTAACTTAAATGCATCCAACATTATGCAAAGCATTTTTTATGCTCACTTGTGAACACTTAAGATTAAATCTAAATACACATGCTTTGAGCTGCTTATGACACTAATGCTACTCCACATCTAACAGACGGTAAGTTACTCACGTAAACATATTGATCACATCTACCAACACAGGATGATGACTACATTAATAAAACACTAAGCCAGCACAACACAACTGCATTAAATAACCGATATGAACAATTCATACTGTAACTTATATTCAACAATAACTGTTTTACAACTGTGTACATCCCGCAAGTGCTTCTGGGTGATGATGTCACCCATCCAATGTGACCTCGACATGGACAACACTACAATATTTATTACAACAGCAAGCTATTATTTAGGTTATAATGAATTATTTTTAGGGCAGCACAGAGACAGAGAGAGCCAGTGAGTGAGTGAGTGAGCGACCGACCGAACCACCCACCCACCCACCGACCGACCGACCGACCGACCCAGCCCCAGTTAATATGCTGGTCTTTTTGACCAAAAATCTAAAGGTGTAAAGCACATACAGATGTTCCTACCAGCATTCTTTCTGCATTCTTGCACAAAAAAAAGATTTCAGTTTTACATGTTCATTGGAATTTATTGAAATTATAATTTTTTTTATTAGGTTTGTTTACAGTTGTACTACTTTGTGATTTTTATAAGCCAAGTTATTTTTGAAGGTGTAAAGCATTTAAATAAATGTCAAATTTGTTTTCATATTTCAGACTTGTTTAGTAGGTGTCACTAGTTTTGCAACACAGGTGTACTAGTTAAATTAATTATTGTCATTTAGTGGTTTCTAGTATTTTAGGCCTCTCAAGACAGAAAGTAGTGATAGATTTATAAAACAAAAGATTAGACTGAGATATATATATTTGTTTATCGTCACTTATCGTGATAAAACCTAGAAATTATCATGATACATTTTTTAGTCCATATTGCCCATCCCTAGTGTGTGTATGTGTGTGTTTGCAGCATGGTGGTCATTGCTGTGGCTTTAAGCTTGATGGTGGCCCTGTCTGAGCCATACACACACTGCTAGCTCATGCTGCCGGCTGCAGATGATGTCAGAAGGCGAGTGGGATGGTTCTGCTGAATAATTGACATGCGCCGCCTGGCTCAGTTTGAAATGGGAAAGGGGACAAGGACCTCTCCCCACTGCTCTCAGACTTACTGTTTCTCTGTCAATCTGGCCCTCCTTCTTCATGTTCACTCGCTTATCTCTCTCTCTTACACACACACACACACACACACACACACACACTCACTCCGTCCCTCTTGCTCTATTTCTGGTCAGGTGCTACATTGTGGTCTTGCTAGGTTATCATGGCTCTGGAAGGCTTCCTCGCTGTTCTTTGGAGGCCGGTTGGCAGAGGCCTGATAAACGTAACAGCATGGCTGCCTTGTGAATGTTTAATGGAACAAACTGTGCATTTTTAATGAGCTCAAGCCAAGTATGAGCATGTGCGAGAGGGAAAATATGCAGTAGCTCTGTGTTGATTTCTCATATGGCTGTTTATGATGCTGTATATGTCAAACGTATCTTAGGAAAATCTTTCTGGTATTTATTCAGAGCTGTGTAGATGTACTGATGGCATGTAGTGGTGCGCCCCTCCCCCTTGTATTAGCAGTATTCCCCATTCCCTTTGTTCTGATGGAAGCATACATGCCAAATGGGATGTGGGAGTGAGGGAAATTTGGCTGGAATCATCGAATCCCCCCGATTTCTTTCACTCAGTGTTGAACTGTTGCTTTTGCCCACTTCCTGAATTGGACGGGAGGAACATGAGACTTGACATATTATCAGTTATTGGATTGTAGCAAATGTGCAGAGCGTGTAAGCCAGCAAACAATACTGCATGGTTTATGGTAACACCTGCTGTGTTGAAGCATGTTGTATTCTGCATTGATACTTCACAATTAGGAACAGATTAGCTACGAGCATCAAGATGAAGTGAAATGGCACCTCAACAGAAGCAAACAGATTACCACTGCAGTCACCCACTTGACTTTTGACCTTTCCGAAGTCCAGCCAATGAGAAACTGTCTCATGTGAAACTCTTTACCCCTGAGTTGTGCCCAACTTTGAGGTGAGCTGCATAACTAGCACTAACTGTAAGCTTGTAGTTAGTCAGGAATGAATGTTTGTATTTTAGTAAGTGGGTTTGACATCATTAAGTTTAATAACATGAGTTTAATTGATTCTTTTAGATTTGTATATAAAGCACATGTTAGAAAAATGACACACCAAGACAATAATATATGAAGATTCATGTGTTACATTATTACTAATATGTAAAAAAACATGAAACAGAACGCGGGCTAAAGCGGAAGATGAATACGGTCTAACACGAAGATAGTAGAAGTTGTAGTTTGTTGTCTTCGTCCATTTTACCCCCAAACCATGACAGTGCAGCTGAATCTGTGTTTTGTTAACTGGGGAGGAAATGTTCAATTGCTAATGAAGGGAGCTCAGTCTGAAATGCTCAAACTGAATCTAACCAATGATCTATATTACTGGACAGGACGCTGCCTATTCGCTAGCATTGAGGCCAGGCGCGACGTCATGGAGCTGCCATGTTGTGTGGAAGTGAAGCTTGTAAACAATGGCACAAGACCAGCACTGCTGCCTTCTCAAAGCTCTAACTTCGCTAATAATTGTCCGATTTTCAAAATTTAAAGCTCTTTACAAAGAGGATTACAAAGAGAGCTAGTGACTGATGGCTCTACACAAATGATCAATTTTTTCAACCTGTCGACTGTCTTAATCCAAAGTAAAGAACACGGAGACCTCATACATATTAAAGTAAATGTAGAAATATTCAATGCTATCATCCGAGTTAATTTAATGTTACAGTATTGAAATACTTGTAATAAATTTTCATGGAAATCCTGTATTTTGTTGTAAGTGTTATTGTTCCAACTAAAAGGCACCAGATTTTTAATGTTTAAGTTCATTTATTAACATTCATACAATTCTACATTTTCACATCTTTAAGTTATACCTGACCTCTTGTATTCAAGCCAATTAATGTCTTTGTGAAGAGAAATATTCCATATAAGAAATAGCAAGACTTCCATCTGTAGAATAAGACATTATAGACATTATTTTTGACCAAGGTTGTTTACAAGACTTTATAAGACTTTGCAAGCATTCACAGGAACCCTGTAGTAGGTACTGATCTATACATAATACAGCATCAATACATGTATGTGGGCATGTCTTTACTGTCCTTGAAAGAGAACTAATTTGTTCAACTTTTGTCTGATCTTTTAACCTAATAAATCATTTTAAAATGAATACATACTTGTGGAATGTGATCCCCTGGTCTCTGCTGACAGAATTCTGATAAGTAAAACGATAAAACACAAAACATTGCAGCCCTTTCGTTGTTTATAAACGCTGTCTTCCTTCCGATCTTGCCCTGCTTCCACACAACATGGAGGCTCCATGCCGGCGCGTTCAAAAGTCACGTGTGTCCTATCCAGTAATATAGATCATTGAATCTAACGCTGTCCTTTAAAGCCTTTAGTTGAGATGTTATTTTTAATACTTCTTATTGAAGTTCCTAAATATTCTTAAAAAACACAATCCGTCAGTCCGTCCCTTTTGTGTCTTGTAACAAAGAAGAAATATCACATAACTTAGCTAATTGTAGTCACCAGTCTCAGGCAGAATGACCCATACTGCCCATATTTTGCCCATACTGAGGCAAATTCTGATTTGCTGAGCCAGGCAAAGTTTAATTTCATACCATTTAAAGCACTGTTTCAGACATTACTCACACCTGTTTCTGCAGCTGTTAATGGGGTGTTTTGAGAACTGCTGAACCACACAAAATGGAACACCTTGTGTGCTTGTTAAACAATCTTAAACTTTAAGATTTAACACTATAACTGTTATTTGATACATCTTATACATTCCCATGACCATCTAAATAAGGGACTCTCAGCTTCCAGAGCTCTGTGGAGTTAATATTTGGCCTTAATTTAGCTAACTAAAGTCTTCAAAACATTCCTGGCAGGTGTTACTTTCATCTTTAGTGTTTCTCTGAACAGCAGCAGATTCTGAGATGGAAGGCTAGGCAACCATTAGCTAAATAATGAAATAAAGCCAATAATAGCTTTAGGCCTATAATGTCTTTGAGACAGTTATTAATTTAATGTCTAACATTTTATTACAAGTAATCAGACCAAAGTTTAGCAGATGTTGTGTAAGGATATAATGGCCGCTGAGGTGTCCCATTATATGAAATGAATGGATGAGGCAGAGGCAATGTCTCTTAATGTTGTTTATTAGGACACCCCGAAGGCCATTAGCTTTTTGCTGATGTGATTGCACACAACAGAATTTGACCTCTGCATTTAACCCATCCGTGCAGTGAAACACACACACACTAGTAAACACACTAGGCTATGAACATGTGCCCAAAGTGGTGGGCAGGCCTATCCACGGCCCCCGGGAAGCAGTTAAGGTTTAGGTGGCTTGCTCAATGGCACTTTAGTCATGACCGAACCGATGACCTTTGGGTCACAAAACCAGATCCCTAACCACCAAAACCCAGCTTATTATCCCATGTACATGCTGGTTGCCACACATTTTAGGCATTCTTTTGTATTCAAGTGGGGAGTAAATTAATAAGAAGGCAGCCTATTTGTGCTAGGCTTCTACTTGCTTTGGTCATGGATTAGGATAATATTGGGTAGACTCTTTTCCATCATTCCTCCGTCACATTTTCAGAGTGATGGCCTTGTTGTGTCCATACAAGTTCAGCTCATCACAGAATTGTTGTTTCAGGCTAAAATGTTGTAGTAGGCCACTGTGTTGAAGGTTGTCATATCAGGCTTTTATGACCATGTACCTAATAGTGGGAATAACCATCCTTGGCTTGAAGTGTTCAGCCAGTGCTGATCACTGACACTGTCTTTGTTTCTCCTGTGTTTATTTCATAGGTTAGGTTAACTGGTCCACTGTGGTGAGTCAACTGTTCTGTACTACCGGCTAGAGTCATCATTCCCCTCTGGCATCAATGGCCCATGGGGCACCACTGTAATGCACTCAATGTAGTCCATTCTCAGTTAGTGGTGGGGCGACGCGTCGACATAATCGACGTAATCGACTTCAAAAATGTCGATTTGCAAAAATGCGCATCGACGCGTTTCCAAGATGGCCACACCCACTAAAAACATGGATTTCTCCGGGGAGCAGGCTGTGGACAACTCGCACACGGGCCTCTTAAGTTTGGGAGTACTTTGGACAGAGACCGAACATGTGGTGCTATGTAAGCTTTGCCAAATGGAGATGGCTTATTACAGCAGCACGACCGCTATGCACGAGCACCTGAAGCGCAAGCATCCCGGA
>BRDA01007114.1:22143-60115 GCA_036984385.1 Crenuchus spilurus
CCCCCCCCCCCCCCCCCCGCTACAATCGGAGTTAATAACAATTTTTATATAAATAATACTGTCAGCAAAATTAAGTAATACCCAATGGGCTTCCAATTAATACCATAAGTTATTCTTAGTTTGTGCATAATATGACCTTTTGGTCAGGTATGTACACTGCTCAAAAAATTAAAGGCAACACTAAAATAACACATCCTAGATCTCAATGAATAAAATATTCCAGTTGAAAATCTTTATTTATTACATAGTGGAATGTGTTGAGAACAAAATAACATAAAATTGATCAATGTAAATCAAAATTATTACCCCTTGAAGGTCTGGATTTGGAATCATACTCAAAATTTCACACCACCCTCATGGAGTCTGTTTCTGACAGTTTGAGCAGAAACATGGATATTAGTGGCCTGCTGGAGGTCATTTTGCAGGGCTCTGGCTCTGCTCCTCCTGTTTGTCCTTGCACAAAGGTGGAGGTAGAGGTCCTGCTGCTGGGTTGTCTCCTCCATGTCTCCTGGTATCTGCTCCATGCTCTGGACACTGCTGACAGACACGGCAAACCTTCTTGCCACAGCTCGCATTGATATGCCATCCTGGATGAGCTGCACTACCTGAGCAACTTCTGTGGGTTGTAGACTTCGCCTCATGCTACTTCTATGGTGAGAGAACTGACAGAATGCAAAAGTGACCAAAACATCAGCCAGAAAGGATGAGAACAGAGAAAAGGTCTATGGTCACCACCTGCAGAACCACTCCTGTATAGGGGTTGTCTTGCTAATTGACTCTCATTTCTACCTGTTGTGTGTTCCATTTGCACAACAGCAGGTGAAATTGATTCACAATCAGTGTTGCTTCCTAACTGGACAGGTTGGTTTTACAGATGTGTGGTTGACTTGGAGTTACATTGTGTTGTTTAAGTGTCCCCTTTATTTTTTTGAGCAGTGTAGTTACTTATCCATTTTAATGGTCTTTTTGTTGATTTAGATACCAGACATCTTAAAATACTAAAGTTAGATAATCAGTTCACAAATTTAGTTCATGATTTTTGAATTCAATTCACAATATTTAATATTCTCACCATAATTAGAATGAAAAAGATTGCTGTAATGAACAACTTTCAACACTGGAAGACACTTTTGTTAAACCAGATGTGCTGCGACATGGCCAGTATACAACAAATATAAATGTTGTATAAATAGGATAATGTATCAGGGATTTATACCACCTCATTCATGCATGTTCAGTAAGTATAACAGGAATGTGACAGGGTGGCATGGTGCTTACGGTAAGTGGTACATGATAACACCCAAAGCTTACTAGCTGCATATTACATTTTAATGTTTTGATGTGCAATGTGTATTTGAGTAGTGCAGTCATGTTCATTAAGTCGTAGTTGACTTAACTTCCTTATTTATTGGTGACTTACAATTTGTCTTATTTTTATCAGTGTGCTCTTTAAAGTATAGGCCTGAAATGGTCAAACTAACTGATCCACTGTCTTGCTTTCTGAATGTCAATACCCAGTAGCACTAAACTGACCACAGCTCAAACTCAGATAAATCAACATCAAAAGCTTTATCACAACCAGCGGTTTTAAAAGCTTGTTTAATGGAAAGGTTTCCCTCAATTCTGCTTTCTTTTGTTTAAAGCAATTTACTCCAGTACAGTGTACTTCAGTACAATGATACAAATTTATGTTCTGTTTGTTGCAAAATAATCACATAACTCTGAAAGAAGGCTGTGGAAATAATTGTGGATATCTTAAATATTCATGTTCATCTAAAATGACTAATCATTTTTGATCAGTTGTGATCAGGATCAGATGATCTAATTATTGATGGCCATAGTTTAGTGTTTATGGTTAATGTTTTATTGTGGCTTACTGCTTCATGTTGTGGAGGTTGTCTTTTTATGACAAATGCCCAATAATTACACAAATGGAGCATAAAAAGTGACCAAAGGACAGGATTATCAGGTTTAATATAGTCTGTACCCAGTTTATTAAAGCACGCCTCCAAATTAGACCTGGAGAGCCCTTGTTGGCATAACGTATGATTCTTGAATTGTGAACATTGTTGCGCATATCCATTGTTGTTTAACTGCCATATAACTCTCAACTTTTTTTTTTTTTTTGTATGTGTGCACTGTACAGTTAAAAGTGAATTATAAAGTGAGCTGAAGTGCAACAGAGGCTTCTTTATCTCTTTCAGTCACAATTTAATCACTACGCTCTAATAGAATTAGGTCTAAGAGTAGAATCCAGCCAGAATTCAAGATCAACAGCAGCTCAAGGATGGACAGGCCAGAATAAGAGAAGACAGGCTGGTAATAAGATCTGAGAGTGGAATTTAGCTGATAACCAGAGCGCCATGCTGCTGTGCCTCTTGAGCTTCTCACACAGAGGCCTGGGGAATGATTAGCTGTCTTACCAACAAGTCTGGACTAGAAACACTAGAGTGGAGTCATGCTCCAGAGGAAGTACTTGCTACACACACACACACACACACTGTACTTGCTCAGCGTCTGGCTGTCGAGCTGCTGCCTCAAAACAAGAGGAAAAAAAGAGAAGCAGAAAAGAAATGAAAATGAACAAGATTGAGTAGTTTAACATGATTGTATCCAGTCACTGCTGAGGAGATGGATGTGATTAAAGGATGATGTCATGTCCTTTGCAGTCAAATTACGTCCGCCTCAACCCCTAAAACACTGGTTCATTATTGGCAGGTCAATACCCAGAACCTTTAATCCAGTCTCCTGAGAATTTTATACCCAAAGGGACTCGATTTGTGGTTTTCAAATCAGGCCTCTTAAAGTGGTTCCCTTTTCTCAATATCACCTAGCACTAGTCCATCTCATTTTTTTTATATTGTTTAAAAAATACTTTAGTTGTGACCCCCTGATCATTTCCAGTTGAGTAAATTACTATTCAAACAGTATCAACATTAAAACAAAAAAGGATAAAAATATGTAATGAATATAAAATATTTAACAATTAAACTTGTTGAATTAAATTATGGACACATGCTTTTCACAATATTTAATTTTTTAGAGATGCAATAGTATTGTGAATGATAAATATGTTAAAGTATTAATGGTGGCTTACCAGTTTTTTAGGTGATGGTACTGTTGCTGGAAGGCATATGCCTAGCAGCATTCTGAGGAAAAATATCAGTAGTATTTCATGCTGGATAAAATGATCTGAGATGTACTAATGAGTAAACACTACAGCGAGCCTGTACTCTGTTTGGGGAAAAATGTGTGCTGTGTGGACATTTTTACTGTTTGGTGGAATGTGATTAATACCCAAGTACTTATTTCAATAATGGAATACTGGCATGTATTTAATTTCAGTGTTCAAAAAGAAGGAATTACTTTTCTTTGTTATTGTTTTCCTCCAGGTGGTCAATAGAGTGTTCACTTTTTTTTATTTCAGCAGCTGGACAAAACCCAGACCATGTGCTGCAGGGAACGGGTGTGAAGCATGGCGTTGACTCCAGAAGGCCTGGGGCTGATTCAACTGTGGAGCCTGAGGATGCTGCACGCTTCCTACGCTGCTACTGCTTAGGCCACTGCCCAGAGGATGCCAAGAACAACACATGCCTGTGAGTAAGCCTGTCTCAATGCTGTGTGTATGTGTGAAAGAAACAGTAAGTTAAGTAATGTAATAAAAAAAATTGGGATTTGATTGACTTTTTTCATTCATTTTGCAGAACAAATGGTCAGTGTTTTGCCATTATTGAAGAGGATGAAAATGGAGATGTATTCCTAAGCTCTGGCTGCATGAAGTATGAAGGCTCACATTTTCAGTGCAAGGTATGACTTCTTTGTTTGTTCATACATAGGCATAAACATCCACGTTTCATAATCAATTAATTAGTGACATGGTTTGGAGCAGTATTTAAAAGCTAGTTAATAAAATGACTTTCTTTTCCCAGGACTCGCAGTATGCACAGACGAGACGAACCATTGAATGCTGTCAGTCTGACTTCTGTAATCGTGATCTTAAGCCTGAGTTGCCTCCCCGAAACCCAGGTGAGACTCTGCCTGACCAAAAGTGGGTCATGGACACATTCTGGGTGGGTCACGAACAGTTTGTAAAAAATACATTTTAAAACAATAAAAAGTAATTAAAGCTTATCTGATGATGTACTCGTCACACACACGTTGCCATGGTAACCACCATTCGTTTCTCCATTACCCTTCTCTTTAAATTTGTGATGAAGTTCGAAGGCAAGATGGCAAAACGCACATGTAACCCAGAACATTTGAAATGTGGATTTTTGCTCATTGAGGACAAACACAGATAGAAACTTCAGTGTGTTATTTGTAATGAAGTGCTGCGCATGAAAACATCCAAAGTAATGCGACATTTACAAACGAAACGTGTGTAAAGCCAATGCGGTAGAGCTTTTTAAAAAGAGGACTTCATGAGCTGAAGGTACGGACGTAATTTGGGAGCAGGACGAGACGCTTTCACTTTTTAAAAAGGCAGTTTTGGTCCCCTGTAGTTTTTATCCTCCAAAAACAATGTTACACTGTGTTAAAAGGAGACGAGTTGAGCATTAGAATCAGCAGAAATCCAAGCCGCTCAATCTGAAGCCTGTTTAACAAGCTCATCAATTGGCTCTGCCGTTTCTTGTTAACATGTGATTGGCTGTACCCGCTGTCACTCCACAAAAAGCGTCTGAACTTCTAAATCTGTGTTTTGCAAGTTAGCCTGCAGTCCATGTTCACCTTCCACTCTAAGTTAACATGTTGGACGTTTGTTCTGTCGGTGTCACGTCACCAAAACATATTTTAATATTAGAGGTTTCATATTAAAACCATTAACATTAATATTTTAATCTGTGTCTGTGTGCGTCTACCAGTCTGTGATAAGCCGTCCATTTGTATGCCTCTAAGTTGAACTATTGTCAAAATAATTAAGAATTTCTGCTTATTTTTACTCAGAAATGAGGTATAATTTTATGTAAATAAGGACTGTTTACCATACAGTCCAAACATAAATGTTAAATTGGTGGTAATAAATAGGAGTGAAGTTGACTGAAAAAGGTGAATTGATTGATAATTTTATGCTACATGCTTTTAACAGTTTATACATATTTAATAATATGTAATGTATTATTTCTTTAATGGTAAATATACATTTTATTATTTTATTATTAATAGCACTTAATTATTAAGTTATACACTAATATACTAATAGTTATTATTCGTATATTATTAATTGTAACAAGTAAAATATAAAATATAATTTGTAAGTAATGTATTGTAGTAATAATAATAATAATAATAATAATAATAATAATAGTTATTAGTTTAATAATAATATTGTAATTCATAATTACATTGTGGGTTGTGACTTAATGACCATGAGGAAATGTGGGTCCCGGGCTATGACCAGTTGAGATCCCACGCCTTAGATGACCCAATTTTGTTTATAACAGCACACACATGCCAAAATGTGGCCAATGTGGTACAGGTTTTGCTGTAAATTGAAAACTAGTGGTTGAGTGACTCATCTCAGCATTGTGTAGTAATTTAGAAAACATCAACAGTTGACTAGGTGGCCATGTCAATAGGTACACATAAGTATCTATACTCATTCATTCGATCAGCTCCACTTACTATATAGGTGCACTTTGTAGTTCTACCATTACTGTAGTCCCATCCATTTCTCAGCAGACCTCTTAACTGTGTTCCTCAATAGTCAGGACCACGGCAGAACAGGTACTGTTTGGGTGGTGGATCATTCTCTGCACGGCATTGACACAGACGTGGTGGTTGTGTGTTTGTCTGTGCTGCACCAATGCAAGTGGATCAGAAATGGACAAGCTGCCAAAGATTTTAACTGTTAGCTCACTGTCCATTCTGTTAGACACACCAACCTTGTTGGTTCACCTTGTAGATGTAAAGTCAGAGACAGTAGCTCATCTGTTGCTGCACAGTTTGTTTTCGTTATACTCTAGTCCTTCACTGGAGGTCATAGGATGCTGCCCACTGGATCCTGTTGGCTGGATAATTTTGGTTGCTGCACTATTTTCAGTCCAGTAATGATGATATGTTTAAAAACAAAGTATACAGAGAAACAGATGTGCTACAGTGTATAATTGTAGAACTGCGAAGTGCACCTGTATGGTCTGTGGAGCTGATACAATGTACAGTGAGTGTATATACAAGGTATGTGTACCCAATGAAGTCATCAGTAAATTCATTTATTTATGTATGTATTTATTAATTTATTTAATTTTACAGAGACCTTCTTTGGCCCTCATTGGCTGGCCTTCCTCATTTCAGTCACTGTGTGCTGCTGTACTCTTGTCTGTGTCACTGTGATCTGTTATTACAGGTAAGAACATCACTTCATATGCTCTCCTATGGTCTGAATTACAGATAGGCAGTGTTGGCAACATTGTGAACACTGTGGTGGTCATATTTGCGTTATTTTACTTTATTTATTTTATAATATTTAAATATGAATTTACTTAAAATAGTTTTTAAGGTACTTTGATGTACATTAATAAAATCTTCATATACATCTATGCTTGAAAATGTAGTTTTTTTTTTATTATTGACATGCCCAGCCACAGTGTAGGAAGTTCCTTCCTTCTTTCTTTTTTCAAATCAGTACATATGTAAGTACATTTTTAAAAAATTGTCTATTTGGACAATACCTTTGAAAACTGAGGATTCCCTATGATGATTCTGCTACACATTTGGAAAGATGTTTTTGCATAGTTAAAGTTTTGAGTCTTAGTATTGGGGTGAACATTGTTCAGTTTCATCAGATAAGATGCCTTTTTTGTCCGTCAGAATGAAAAGCAAGCATTGTTAGTCTGCATCATTAGTGGTGGATATGTGCCATCACTGAATTCTGTAAATATTCCTCAGGTATAAGTGGCAGACAGAGAGACAGCACTATCAACTGGAGTCGGGTGAAGCCTTCATTCCACCTGGAGAATCTCTAAAAGACCTCCTCAACCAGTCTCAGACTTCAGAGAGTGGTTCTGGGCTCCCTCTGCTGGTGAGCTACTTGAAATACACAGCCATTATGAACTAGAACTCTCTGTCCCCATGTTTTGTAACATGATTGTTCTAAATCTTGAGTGTTTTTCGTCCTCCATTATCAGGTGCAGCGCACTATTGCAAAGCAGATTCAGACAGTGCGCCTTATAGGAAAGGGTCGTTATGGAGAGGTGTGGCTGGGTCGCTGGAGAGGAGAGAAGGTGGCGGTGAAGGTGTTCTTCACACGGGAAGAGGCCAGCTGGTTCAGAGAGACTGAGATCTACCAGACTGTACTTATGAGACATGAAAACATACTGGGTATGTTTATTGATTGATTTTGATTTTACTTTTGTATTTGCTATTTGTTGTGGTCAGATGACTATGGAGTTTCCCTTTGACCTTTCGTCCTTGTCCAGTTTTTTTCTTGCTCTTTTTGAGATTTTCCTTGTTCCTGTTCTCTCTGACTCGGTTATGGGGCACTTTGATTCTTTTTGCAGATCTGATTTTCTGAAAAGCCATGACAGCAGTAAAAGTACATTTGAATTAGAACACGTGCAGCGTGCAGTTTTTGCTGATGCTAGACATTGTTAGATCTACTAAAACATTTTCCACAATTTTGCTTGCTCAACAGGCTTCATAGCTGCAGACATAAATGGTACAGGAGCCTCTACCCAACTGTACCTGATCACAGACTACCACGAGAATGGCTCTCTGTATGATTACCTGAAATTCACCACCCTGGACACACAGGCCCTGTTGAAGCTGGCCTACTCTGCAGCCTGTGGCCTCTGCCACCTTCACACTGAGATCTACGGCACACAAGGCAAACCTGCAATCGCTCACAGAGACCTGAAAAGCAAGAACATCCTCATCAAGAAAAATGGCACTTGCTGTATTGCAGACCTGGGATTGGCAGTCAAATTCAACAGGTTCTAGTTGCTTGCCTTCATAACCCAATTTGTATGTCATCATGTCAACATGTTTGTACTATTAAAAAATATTGTCATGATTTAAAATTTTCCTCTCCTGTTTTTCAGTGAAACTAATGAAGTGGATGTTCCTCTGAGCAGTCGAATGGGAACTCGCCGATATATGGCGCCAGAGGTCCTAGATGAGACCCTGAATAAGAATCACTTCCAGGCATACATTATGGCCGACATCTACAGCTATGGTCTTGTCATATGGGAGATGGCTAGACGCTGTGTTACAGGAGGTACTGGTTAAAAATACTGGCAACAGAAAATCTGTGTTATATGAAACAAAAGAATATGCAAAGTAGTTCTTTTGCTTAGCTCAGTGGATTATGGCTACATGCCAGAAATCAAAGCTTACTTGAACAAAGACTTCCCAGCCTTGGTGCAGGGATACTGACCTACAATAGCTTTTTTTAGGATACATTAAGTTTAACTCTGGTATTTCTTGCACTGATACTGTTCTCAGGTATAGTAGAGGACTATCAACTGCCATACTACGAGATGGTTCCTGCAGATCCTTCGTATGAGGACATGCTGCAGGTAGTGTGTGTCAAAGGCTTGCGGCCAACTGTTTCCAACAGATGGAATAGTGATGAGGTGAGTTTGGAATGACTAAGTCTGTGTGTGTGTGTCTGAAATATTGCTGATACCTGAACAAAACCCTTTGTATCTCTATTTTCCAGTATTATCAAAGTTTTTCATTTTTTTTGCATAATTTTAAAACTTTAAAGATCTTTATAAAATTGTATATCTAGTCTATTAGCCATATCTGTTGCTCTGCTGATCATATACTAATGTATTTTCTTAGCATTATTTTATATAACTTTTATTTTAGAACAGATTGTGTGTTTAAGTTGGCGTTAACTTCAGGTTCTTGCAGATGCTGTTGCACAAGGATGTTTGGCCTATAAATACCTGGGGTGTGTGATGGGACTCAGTGATTTGAGAAGAGGTGATACAGGGTAGTATATATTTTGTTTGATGTGTGGAAAATTGGTCACAAAGCAGATGTTAATTATTCAAAGAAAAGAGTGATTGCATTGGATTCTGCCAAAGGCCATGGTGTGAAGGAAGTAGCTGAATTTGCAGGTGTATTAAATTGTAGAGTCATTTCAGTTTACCAGCAGTGGCAAAAATCCCAGACTACAGGAAATTCTCCTCAGTACTGAAGCCAGTGGTGCACAAAGCCAAGGACCTTTTGCATGTCACACTGCCCATTATGTTCATTTTATGCTATTTCCTGTGGAGCATGCCTTCAGAAATTGGTTGTGAAGAACCTGCTTTGACTTCTAGAAGCAATTCTTACCTGGAAACGAAACAATTTTCACTCAGAAGCCGTGACATTTATTGGCAGTCGCTGCCCTGCCAAAATTCTTACGAAAACTTTCTGTACCCTGTGGTTTTTACCCTGCTGGAAGATGTGTATGACTGTATGCTTTGATACACCTGCAAATTGAGCTAATTCCTTAACACTGTGGCCTTTGTCACGCCTGAGTGCAATCACTCTTTTTTTGCCAATCATTAACTTTGTCTTTGCGACCCATTTACCACACATCAAAAAAGACATTCACTGCACTGTACCACCTCTTATCAATCTATGCATCTTATCATCCTTTTTGAATTTCAAATTCTCTTTAGTATTATTTTAAATATGTGCACAGGAAGTTGATCTGGTATGTGTAGCATATTAAATTTAGTTTGCATGAGAAACATTACTGTGCAGTTGTCTTAAATGAACAGTGATGAGTTGAGCTGATCTTGTTTCTGCAGTGTTTGAGGGCCATGCTGAAGCTGATGTCTGAGTGCTGGGCACACAATCCTGCATCCCGACTTACCATTCTACGAGTCAAGAAGACATTAGCCAAAATGGTAGAATCACAGGACATTAAAATTTGAGCCACGAATTCAGACCGTTTGCAAGAACATTCAGCAGCGTTTGACTTGTCACTCCTTATCCTTAATGTGTCCTCTCAGCTGTGGAGATGGCAAATGTGAGCAACGGCTTCAGGCTATGTTCTGCTTAACAAGGGCTGGAAGAGATCAAAACCAGACACTGACGCATGCTCCCACTCCAGTTCTATGCCGTCATCGCTCCTTTCCTGCTTGACCTGTGGATAAGACATGGAGCCATGTTTGCTTTCTGTGAAAGCTGTACATTTAGAGGCTTTGAAAGAAGTTGACTCGAACTGATGAGATGAATCTTCTAGAAGTGTTGGGAGAAGAACGAGAACTGACCTTTCTGCCTTAGTGAAATTCACACCAAGCCAGTTGTTTTTATGTCCGATGTGTATGCCTTTGTCTCTTTATTTTCTGGGATAAACCTCAATTCCTGCCATATGGAAGATATTCATGACTATTTGCAAAGAGTAAATATGCATTGACTTGCTGTATAACATATGTAATTAAATATGTAAAGTTAGGCTGTATGCAAACAGAAAAGTGCAAGAAATAACAATAGTGGTCCAAGGGACCACAGACTACAATAGGTTTTAGACTATCGAAAAATTATTCCCAGTGTATGAGCTGAATGTAGTTCATGTGGATAGCATCCATAAGTCAGCAATTTGTGTTTTACATTCACTGCTATGAGAAATGTATTAAGTACTTTGAACTTCCACTATACAGATAAATCCTTTATTTCTTTATTTAAAAAATATTTTGAGAGAACAGAAAAGAATTGTTGGTAGATTGATTCTTTCAAGCCACTTATTTATGATAGTGTCATATGTACTGTCAACAACAAATGCACCAGTTAAAAGAACATCCTACATACCCACACAGCATTAATTTACCCCTTACATCGGTCAGGAAAAGTCAAGGTTATTGTTCCCACACACTTATTTTTAGTGCCACCGTACTATTAAAAGGTGAAACCCCCACCATACTTCTCCCAAATATAAACAATAGATACCATCCTATCTATTTAACCATTACATTAATCTATATAGACAGGAAGTATAAATGAACAGTACATGTTTAATTTAGTGCCAGATTATGCTGCTTTGTTAATTATTGCCAACATTTCACAATAATGTGCAGAGAAAGAAACGTTAACAAATCAAGTAAAAATGTTTTTTCTCCATAAAAATGCTCTTCAGAAAAATAAATCTGCTCTAAAAATATAAATATATGAAATATGACAAACTTATGGCCAGATACAGTATATGTAATTACCACATACAATACAAGTGAATACATGACTTATCACTTTCTCACCTAGTAATCTGTGGCCTGAATTAAATCTTGGTCTCTGAGGCCAGAAGGCAACATTTGAAAGCACAACTAGTGTTGTCCATTCAAACATATTAAAGCACCTGTGTCCGATTTCTTATATTCCACTTATCTAAGCAAACCTCAGTTGGTGTCTTATCTAACTACAGTAGCCTAACCCTCACTTTATGGTACCTTAAAAAGTGAGTTATCCGTTCAGGGATGATTTCTGGTGTCATGGAGATACATTTGCACAACGCTTTTTTGTCTTGTTCCTTGTTTTTCTTTGTTTCTGTTAAATTGATCATCCTTGGAGCCTTTACAGTTGTAGCATCTGTGAAACAATATAGATATTTAACTGTGCTTTGCCATGACATTACCCTGCCCTTCCCTATGTTACATAATACATAGCTATTTAAAAAATAACCCCTAGCATGTAATTATCACAAGCATTTTTATAGTTTCTGTTTGAATGGGTGCCTTATGAGTTTGCCAAGAGAATACAAATACCATATGTAAAATATGTGTCTGATATAATCAGTAAATACTCCATTTTACTACATATTTCTATTGTTTGTTGGTCATTTCAAATGAGCTTTGACAAACGTTTATAACTATTACTGATATTAAAAAGTTTTTGTTTTTTTAAATTGCAGCACAAGCATAAATGTTTTTATTTCAATCCCACCTTAAGAAAAGAAAACATGGTCATCTCAAATGTAGCAACAGTTTAAAATGTATATACTGTACATTTTTGTCAGAATGGAATTGTGCATGGACATGAAAGTGTTTTTAGGTGAGCTATATACACATGCTTGCCATTTCATTAAGTTCACATACCTTGTATCATCACTCGTCCATTTTTGTCAGCTTCACTGACCATATAGCTGCACTTCGTTGTTTGTATACTTTGTTAGCCTCCTTTCACCCTGTTCTTCAATGGTCATGGCTTCCACAAAGCAGGTATTAATTCTGTGGTGGATAATTCTCACTATTCTGCACTGACGTGGTGGTGGTGTGTTAGTGTGTTGCACTGTGTGGTCAGACACAGCAGAGGTGCTGGAGATTTTACACACAATGTTGGCTCACTGTCGACTCTTACTTTGGTTCACCTTGTGCGTAAAGCCAGAGACGGCAGCTCATTTTGTGTTGGTCCTCTATTGCTTCATTGTTGGTCAGAGGAAGCAGCCCACAGGACATTGTTAGCTGGATAATTTTCTTTGTAGAACTCTTCACTCAGGCAGTGACACTCGGATGCTTAAAAACATCAGCAACTGTCTGCACTCAGTATAACACAACCACCACGTCTGTCGCTGCAGTACTGAGAATGAGAGTGATCCACTCTGCAGTTGTAGAACTGCAAAGTGCACCTACATGATCAGTGGAGCTGATAAAATGGACAATTAGTGTAGACACAAGGTATGTGTGCCTAATGCAGTGGCCAGGAAGTATATCCACAGAATTTATATCAGGATGGAATTGTGCAGACATTAATGTTTGGTGTGTTCATTGTTTTGTTGGTTGAACTCAGTACAGAGTCCTATTACGTAATGCTGCCATTAAGAAAGATGTCAACTATCAACAAATTATACTTGTTGGCTAATTAATCAGTGATCAAACGGAAAGAAAACTTTATAGACATAAAAGTGTAATGGGAGCTGCTGCCTGCCATTAGTCTCTTTTCATTCTAGTGTTCTTTTTTACTGTTTCAGATCAGAAAGAGGGTCCTCAGGTGGTCTGTAAGATCAGCAGTCCTGCAAAGGTGTTGTCCTGTGGGTTGCTGGGCTCCAGAGTACCCTGCACTATTTCTAGCTGGAGCTCCTCACCCTGTTCTAGCTGTAGTAGGCATACACGTGTAGCAGGTCCACTTGGCTTCCGCAGACTCTGATGCAGAGTGCCTGCCACCTCTTCCCCCCTCTTCAGATGTGCTAAAGAGGGCCCAGGCCCAAAGTCCAGCGTCAACACAAACAGGTAAACCCCTGCAGTAGGTGCCCGGAATGTACCCGTTTTGGGTGAGTACATTTGCCCACGGTTTAGAGACACTGTCTCAAACACAACTGTTCCACTTTCATTGACACCATCTCTCCTGCTGGCCAGGAACATGAGTGGGCTGTCAGGAAGCTGACTGAGCACTAGGAAGACAAAAGAAGAGAACACGGTCCGTTTCATCCAGTTCATGTTTTCTCAAATATGCTTTTATACATTTTGTAGCTGCCACATGAAACTAAGCCAAAATCTGTCTATATAACCTTAATCCTGCCAACAATAATTCATTTCCAGTTATAATACTGATAAAAATGTATACATTACCACATTATAAAATTAGGAATCATTGTTTTTCAGCCTAATCTCTCTCACATTTGTATCTGATTTACAGAAGAGCACTGACATGTTAAAAGTATATAAATATAAGCTACAGTGTAGTTATTGCAGCAGCTCTGACCTTGCATGTAAAATGATTAGGCTGTAATTGCCAGTACTGGTCACCAGAGGGAGATGTTGTCACATGTCTGACCAAAAATGACAACATGCCCAAATTGTGTGTGTGTGTAGACAGGTAAGTGTTAAAGGGGGAGTTCACCTTATTTTAAATGTAAGTAATTTTTTGTTTTTAAACCATTAAATGGAGTTGTTTGTTGTGGAATCGTTATTTTGAGAGCACACATCTGTATAAATGTTTCTCATTATTAAATTCATCAAATTCATAGAAATAAAAACATTTCATGGCAGTGATGTGGGCAAATCAATTGGCATACATTGACTGGTATCTCAAATGAAAAGGTGAACTTCTGCTTTATTTGCAACACCAATAAAGACATGACGCTGTTAACAGCATGCTTTTTTAAATATGCTAGTGCATCTAAAAACATTAGCATAACACAAAAAATCATTTATGTTCATACTTTAATTGAAAAAGGTAAACTGCTGCAAGTTGGCATGAGTAGAGGAGACGGATGAGGGGGCGACCTGAAGTTTATTTGACATAAAACTCTTGACTATGAACAAGACAACAGAACGGTTGTGAAGACAAAACATTCATACATACACGTGAGACATGAAGGAACATTTAAACCAAATGCAATCTAACAGGGGGTAGGGGACCAGGGCTTTGTCAGTCAGGCAACAGGTGAAGACCGACAAGACACAACAGAGGCCGGACCGGAGCTGAGACATGACTGAGCACATGGAGGATGTAAACAAGGACGCAGACACCGGGCTGTGACACATTTGTGTTTGCCATATTTTGTATTACAAGTGAGATTTCAAGCCTTTTTTGTTTTACTGTTGATCAGTATGACTCTCAAATATACAAATATTTTAAGTAAAGTACTGTTCAAACATCAACATTAAAACAAAAATGCTTGAAATGTGACTTTAATGACATGAATATAAAATGTTCCTGAGAAATCATGAACACGCATGAGCCCTGAGGTCTAAAATGTGACTCTTTTTTGGAGATACACTGGTACACAGCTTTTGTTCATATGGTCCTTTTTGGTAAATGTTAGTCTTTGTATTTGTATTTTAACCATATTTTATGTTACTTTTATATAATAATTCTACAGTTTGTACTGTTATGCTTTGACTTTCATAATGTAAACATCATTTTTCTGTACAGTGTCTTACCTGCTGTTTCCAGCGATGCGTCCCTCTTGCTGCGATGTTTCATATGTTCCACAGGCTTTTCCGTTCTTGTATCTGCTCTCTTCTTCTGTCTCTTTCTTTCCTGTCTGCTGTCTTTTGTCTTCATCAGAGCAGACAGTCTGTCTAAGTCCACCGTTGCTTCGGAAGCAGCCAACTCTTCTGTATTAGTGAAAATGCTGCTAAAAATCCTAAGATGGTCCTCAAGACTCTTGCGCATTTTATTCAACTCTGCTTGAAGTTTTACCTCCATGTTTCCTGGGGCAGCACCTTTTGTACAATTGCAGCAGGACTGGCAGCGCTGCTCTTCAAGCTTGAGAAGTTGTGCTTGAAGCTCTTCCACATTTTGTTCCAAAGTATAGAAGTTTGTGTCCATGTAGTCCTCTGATAGATGCTCAAATTTCTGGTGTCCTTTTCTCATTTTGGGATCCACTGAGATCCTGTCTGCAAGCAGAGATGGTTCGTCTGCAGCAGTGTCTTCAGGTGGAGCGGAGTTCAGCATGGAAGCCAAGCTTCGGCTGTGCCCGTTAATCTGCTCTTGCATGTCCTTGATGTTCTCCTTCAGTGCAGGGATGGAATGAGCCTTCTGGTCTTGGGGAGACCAGTCCATAAACTCCAAGACCTCCTCACCGAGCAGGAGCTCCAGTAAACCGTCGTGACGCAAGACATCTTTCAGCAGAGCGCTGAAGCTGCTGGTCAGGCGTCTTATGTCCTTGGCCGTGCTTGTGTTGTGTTTTAGTAGAGCTTCGACGTCCAGTTGATTCCTTAAGAAAGAGGCATGCAGCAAAGTTACATTTTGTTGTAGTGTCCTGCTCTTCTCCTGCTCAAATGCCAAGGAGTTCTGCACGTTCTGCAAGCCTAACTTGAGATCATCTACTGATGGACGCCAGTCACCATCTCCCCAACTGTTTAACTTCTCTTCTGCTGCTCTGTCCAGGGTTAACCTGTTTTGATCAGCAAGCACTGTAACCTGAGCCACATCCTGTTGCAACTGAGCCACTGATGTGCTGAGAGCCTTACAGTCACAGTCTCTACTACTAGAACTTATGCTCTTATGGAACAGTGTGTACAGATCGTCCACGTCTACTTCTGTCTCCTGCAAGCGAGTGGTGACATTGTTGATCTGCTCATGAACATGGTTCTGAAATGTTTCCTTGGCTCTATCCACTTCTAGGGTTGCCTCAATGTATCGTTCCTCGCTCTTTCGTTCAGTTTGGTAAGTGCGTTGATCTAGGGACTTTGAGACCTTCTGAAGGTGTTCAATGTTCTGAGACGTTTGTAATTGGTTTTCGTTTAGAGCAGCAAGTCTCACAGTGTTGTTGACCACTTTATTGTCCAAACGGGTTATGGCCTCCCAAACAGCTGTGTCCTCCTGAGGAGGTTGACCCTGCGTAGGAATCATTTTTGCAGGTGTCCAAAGTTCTTGCGCCTCTTTTACCTCTAACAGTGAAGAGTTGAGGGACTGGAGGTTTGTCTGCAATAGACCAAACAGTTCATTTTAATTAGCTAAAGAATCATTCGTAAGCATTGCAGTAGAGTGTTTAGACAATAGTAGCATCCCGGCTCAAGGCAAAACAAAAACTAGATACCTAATGGACGGTAAAAGTCTATAAATCAAAACGGTGCCAGCGCTAGACATTCGGGTGCCCTAAGCACAAATTTTGAGTGCTCATAGGGATTCTACATACTAGTACATCTCCAATATTTAAATTATTGTGAAAGGTTTGTGTTCATTTTTTAATTGTAAATTTAATTAAAATGCCTTTTTGATTTTATATAATATTGTTTGAATTTTGTAATAATTTGAGATTTTGTATTTCTGTCATGAGCTATAAACCAACAGTGAAGCAGAAAAAGACAAACAATATCTCTTTACATGTAATGAGTATAAAATAGTTGTGGAAAGAGGAAAGTTCTGTTTTTATGTGGCAAAGGACAAAAAGGATGATGGTGATTCCTGTGAGGTTGAATATAGATTTTTCTTTTTTTCTTCAAATAGCCAGTGCTGTAGGGTACTTTCCTCTGAAGTGTTTGACTTCATTCAACACTTTTGTGTATCCTATTAAAAGTTCACATTTATTAACATGTTAAGATCATTTCAAACATGATCAACAGTGAGTGATGCAGTGGTGCCCAGGCGAGAACACCTCTTGTATCAACAGGAAGAGAACACTACTGCAGAGCACCTTGTTGATTTGTTTCTGTTTTATTAATTCACCTGATCCCAGTTTTGGAGCTTAGAGATTAGGATGAGGATTTAGCTCCAAGAGTCCAAGGGTTTAAGGATCAGGAAACATGGACCAGAGCACAGAAAAAATACAGCTTATGTGGGGAAAGAGTTTAGTCCCTATTCTTGTATTTGCTCATTAATATGTGTAAATACTGTTCACTGTGTCACACATTTATTCCATGATAATTACAGTGCCACAACAACAAAAAATAGAACAGTCAAAAAGTTCATTTTTGTTCTTAATTTTACTGTCGTGTGTGTGTGTGTGTGTGTGTGTGTGTATATATACACACACACACACACACTATTTTATTTTTACCCAATTTTCTTCCCAATGTGTGTTTTGGTAGCCATTTGTTGACTCTCCCTATCTCTTATAATGTCTCTGACTCTAGGAGGTTGCAGACCAGCACAAGCCTCCTCCGATGCATGTGAAGTCAAGCTCCGCCTCTTTTCTGCCATGCAGCCAACATGCTCAGAGGAAAGCGCAGATCCCCAGTTCTATTGGACCTCCTGGCAGATGCCTGAGTCAGCCAACATTACTTGGTAGTGCTGGGGAGAGAGTGCCATCTTGCCCGCCCAAAGAGAGCACAGCCAAAAGACCGTTTTAAAATAAAATTATAAACACAATTTTTTACAATATTCTATTTTTTTGTTTTTATTCTATTTTTTAGTGTTTTTATTCTAATTTTTAGTTAGATATCATAACATGCATAGTACTCATGTTAAATTCTCTGGTGCATTCTGACCTGTAGCATTTTCTGGTTGCGTTTAATCTTAACATCCACATCGGTCTTGAAGTTGGTCAGGTTGTAGGCAAGCATGACCTGCTGTTGATGCAGTTTCTCCCCCATCTCATCTCGCTGTAGGCCAAGCTGAATCCTGAGCTCCTCCAGTTGCTGGAAGGTGTCCGTCAGCTTGTCTTCATGCTGCTGCAACTCCTCGCCTTCTCCACCTCCTTCAACTTCAGACATATTCTCTAGCTCGAGGCGGAGTTGTACCGTGTCAGTCTGAAGTTCCTTCACCTCATGAGACAGTCGCTCCAAGGTCAAGTTGAAACTGTCAAACATGGGCTGAAGATGAGCCATCATGATGCTCCTTAAGTATTGGATGGGTATGAGTCCAGGGTTTGAGTCAGGAACTTCTGGAGGTGGCCCTGTATGTTCATCTTCCACTCCATATGGATCTGAGATGAGAAACACCATGTAAAACAAACTGAACAGAGAAAATTAACATTAGTAGATTAGGCTGAGAATATTGTTTACTTCAGAGCCAGGAACCTTTAAGATTTTTGCGTCAAATTAAGTTTGAAACTGGATAGTGTGATAAAGTGGAGCGTTTGTTTATCAGGAAACCAATTATGGGGCACATAAGGAGTCTGTTAGATGAGACGTTTACTTAATTAAATGTACCATGTGTTTCTGTTATTGTTATCATTAACTGCCAGGAAAGAAAATGTGGCCTGCCCTAGCTGTCAACATCAGGAATTTATTTTCATGACATTTTATATACAAAGGATTTGTAGCTCTTTCATGTAGCCAGAGATCATTGCTGCTGGGGATGTCATGATACCAGAATTTTGACTTTTTCAAACCAAGTTAGTATCATGATCCTCAATACTAGATGATACTCTGGCAATGAACTAAACACTCATCAGTCTTTAATGCCAAATGCTGATTTGCTAGAATATTTCTACATAACTAACGTCTGTATTGTATTGAAAGTTAGAACTGACTTTGATATTCATTTCTTACAATCATGTCAATCCTTGTACATCACTCTTTGTGTGTTTCCAGGCTGGAGAAAGGCACGAACAGAAGCAATAAGTTATTTGTCTTTGAGGGAACATGAGGTGAGAATAGGAAATGACTTTTATGAGCATGTGTGTGTTTGTGTATCCAGCCGTGCATGTAGAAGACTGATCTGCCCTGGTGGGATTTGTGCAGACCCTGCAGTGTTTTTACTGTTTTCATGTGCTGTCATTTAGATATCTGGACAGACTCCAGACTCCCACTCTGTCCTGTTTTCTCTCAGACGTTTAAGTATGATACAAGCGATAGGGGATGTTTGGTCATTCAGAAGTAATTTTCTACAGCATGCGAGTTACAACTCAACACTAAGAGGAAACCCCCTGCCAGTCTACATAACCTCCTTCAAGATTTAGGGCCCAGCTCTCAGTAGTCTGAGCTTCTGTAGGGTATTTGTGTTGCTGCAATGCTACTTTGATCTCTCTTCAGTAGTCCATGGTGTTATAGTCGAGACCAAGACTTTTAGTAGTCAAACCCAAGACTGAGACAAAGCTCAGACTAGAATAAGATTTTTGGTCATAAGAATGAATCTTATATTCATTATTATTTTTTTGTAAAATAATGCTAATATATAGCCTGAATGTATTATGATGGTGGTGGTGGTGGTTGTTGTTGTTGTTATGGTTTTCATTACTGCTGCTATTATTATTATTATTATTATTATTATTATCATTATTATGGTTGTCATTATTGCTGCTGCTGTTGTAATAATAATACTTATGATTATTATTATTATTGTTGTTGTTGTTAATATTATTATTATTATTATTAGTAGTAGTAGTAGTAGTATCATTATTATTATTATTAATATCATTATTGTGGTTGTTTATTATTATTATTATTATTATTATTATTATTATGGTTGTCATTATTGCTGCTGCTGTTGTAATAATAATACTTATGATTATTATTGTTGTTGTTGTTAGTAGTAGTATCATTATCATTATTATTATTAATATCATTATTGTGGTTGTCATTATTATTATTATTATCATTATGGTTGTCATTATTGCTGCTGCTGCTGTTGTAATAATAATACTTATGATGATTATTATTGTTGTTGTTAATATTATTATTATTATTATTTATTATTATTATTATTATTTATTATTAGTATCATTATTATTATTATTAATATCCTTATTGTGGTTGTCATATTATTATTATTATTATTATTATTATTATTATTATTATTATTATTATTATTATGGTTGTCATTATTGCTGCTGCTGCTGTTGTAATAATAATACGTATGATTATTATTATTGTTGTTGTTAATAATATTATTATTATTATTATTAGTATCATTATTATTATTAATATCCTTATTGTGGTTGTCATTATTATTATTATTATCATTATGGTTGTCATTATTGCTGCTGCTGCTGTTGTTGTAGTAATAATAATACTTATGATTATGATTATTGTTGTTGTTGTTGTTGTTATTATTATTAAGCTATTGTTGTTGTTATTATTGATGTTCTTTCCAGATGTCTGTAAAAAAAAACGTGGTCCCTGAGGTCTGAAGTGTGGCAGAATAAACACTCAGTTAAATGTTTCTTCTTTAGCAAAGTCATGCATAGAAATTAAAGGTGCTTCACATTTAGTATAATTGAAGTTATTTGAAGTATAACTCTAGATTTTTACTCATGCTGTTGTAAGGAGATCAGGTAAAAATACACACTTGTAATCATAACATCAGACCATTAAAAATAAAATGATACTGAACAAAAAAGCACTGACAAAGTACTTGAATACTACAACACTATTGGTCAATATGTTAACGGTAAGCTATTGTAAGCTGTTATGATGCATTTGAGAAACTGGTTTCTGTTGGTTAGGCTGATCCATAAGCCCACACGCAAAATCATTGCTCCATTTTTGTTCTCCCCCACTCAGTCATGTTTTATTTGAATACTTAAAAGGAACAAAGGCCACAAAGAGTTTTGTGTGAAATGGTCTTTGGGATTATCTGTCTTTCCTAATCTAATCTGGATGGAATTAATGTGTTGTTTTGTGTATATTTATACCATTGCAGCTGCTCCGGAAACTGGTCTCACAGTGGTACCTTTGTGGTGACGGAACCAGTTCTCATACTGTGTTATAAGCTGTCTATATCAATCCCATAGACCATTACATCATTACATTCACCAATATACAATGTATGGAGGGATTTTTCCTTCCCAGAGAAATGGCGGATATCCTGGGCAGGAAGCTGTAAAATGCAGGGATAGTGAGCAGGAGATGTCACTGCACAGGAATGGCAGTCTGGAAGTACAGCCAACAAAGGTTTTCTCAAGTCAGCCATCGCTTTATTTACTGCTGCGAGGGCCCTACGCTGTCCGGCTGCAAGGATATGCAGGAGACAGGCAGTGGACCAGACAGCATCTGACAAGGATCAAACCAGTGATGGAATTTTAAAACATCCCTCTAAGCATGTCTGTTCTTAACTGTCTGACTGGTGACCCCTCTTCATTGCATGTCAGTTTGAGAGAAATGTTTGTTTTCCCATTAAAAACGATAAATAATGGCCTAACGGTTAAGTGAAAGTAGGAGACACCTTTGTGTTCTTTGTCTTCAGTGCTTACATTTGAGAGAGTAGTATTCTGCACTTATTGCAGTTTTCTGAGCTGCTTCCTAAGAAAAGAGAACATTTGTGCACCTACCACCTCGCTCATAGTGATGCTCGTGACCATCATGTTGGCTGGGAGGATAGTCGTAGTTGTGCTCTTCTGTTTGATTCTCTCTGGAGCTTAAGTACAGAGCACTGCTGGGGTCATCATTATCATTCTGCTCTGGGTTCTGCTTCCGTATCTCAGACCCTGAGGAGAGAGGGATGAGCTGTCTGAATTAATGTTAAGTCTGGAACCGTTAACAATAAAATTGAACCTTAAACAACCCAAATGTTTGTGGACACCCTTTCTAATTAATGCATTCAGGTAATATAAGTTGCATCATTTGCTGACACAATTGTACAAATGTGCGCACACAGCTTGTCTAGTTCCTGTAGGTAGTGTAGTCCCTCTGGATTAAACATGAACCTATTGGCATTATGACTAATGCCAGGCGTGAGCTAGAGGGGTAAAGCCACCCAGCACTGAGCTATGGAGCAGTGAAACTGTTTTCAGGAATGATGGTACCCAGCAGTGGTTGTCAGTCTTGTCCATCACACCCTGTTCTGGATGAACTCCTGAAGTGGACTTGAGAGGAATACTTTTTAATGGAGAACCACTGTTGAGAGCGTGACATTTGGGCAGACATTCCCAAGATCGTACCTCTAACAGCAGCTTCCAGAGAAGCATGGTCAGCAGGGACCATGTGTGATGTTTGGGCGTATGCAGCAGGATCAGGACTTCTTTTGTGTACACTTTTCATTGTTCGATGCACCAGCCTGAAGGCCAGATGACTTATTTTTAGACCTCTGGTATTTGTAGCCACGACTTCAGTGAATGTATTTTTGTTTGTGTCTTAGAAACTCATTATGTTGGATTGTCCACATGAGGGACTGGTCACTCCCCACCTCGGTGGCCTTGCTCCATGCCCTGAGAGAACTTCTGGTTCACACACCCTTTCCGCTCTCCCTTGGGGGTGATGACCTTCCCACAGTGAGCCACCGTTTACACAACCACACTTCATCATATCCTCATTTTGTTTCTGGGCAAAGCCTCTGTGTGCACGGCCAATGGAACTGAACAGGCCGTCCTCGTGAACTGCTTTCCTGAAGCTAGTAAACATTCAGTTAAAGTAGACCTGCGCCAGGATTCGCACCTGTTTGACGGAGCTCTTGACCTCCTGGATGAAGCCTTCCAGTGGAGTCTTCTGATTTGACATGGCCGTCTGCAACTGGAGGACAGAGCAAGGGGAGAATGTCACTCACTACTCTTGGGTTCCCTTTAAGTTTTTGTAAACATGGCACTTTCCCATGAGATCAACCAGGATACTTAAGGACCCTTTAAAGCACAGGAAATCTGCTCTAAATTATCTTCTCAAAGACGGGCTGTAAATTGTGACTTTTGAATGCATTCATGAGAGCATGCAGAGACACTAGAGCCAAATCGGTGTCAGGTTGCATCTTTAACATCGACGGCAAAGCCAAAGACTATGAAAGACTGATATGTTTGGATGATGTAGGGTATAAATATGTAGCTCTTCTAAAGAATCAAAAGATTTGATCTGAGGATGTTTTGTGGTTCTCACATGACCATTCAGTACCTGTTTCATCACAGTTTGTGCCCCCATGACCTGGGCAGCATCTCCACAGGAGAGAAGTAAAGATTCTCTGATCCTCTCTGTACACCGTCCGATTAGAGACTTTGTACCTACGTGGCAAACATGCATACAATCATGTTGTATTTCAGATGCAGCATTTAAACAAACTGCCTGAATTCAGGACAATCACTCACATGATTATCTGGCAGTCTGGCGCTCCATTAGGACATCTACTGTGTGATCTGATGATGAATTTCTCATTGCCACAGGCTACTGCCACAGGGACTATATTCTTCTGCACAAATGCGCACCAATTCCTGGAAGAGAAAGCAACAACAGGAATTCATTTTACAATGCAGTGTGTACTAGGCGTTGATTTTAGAAAGCCATAGATGTCAGTTAGGTCAGTTCAGGTCAGGTCTGTAGAACGTGGGGAAGGTCCCAATTAATATTTGTAGTAATGTTTTGTTTTCTTGTTTGTGGGTCAAGGACTTTCTTTTCCAGGATAAAGGCTGATGATAATTCATTGCCCAGAAGGATATGATATTGTCTTCTCACACTGAAGCCTGTAATTGTGTTTTTTGGAACTTGTAGTTACACTTAATGACCGGATGTTTGCTTCAGTGGGTTTGAAATGATTACCAGTCAGTATTTTTTTCTAAAATATCTTGGTTACATCATTTTAGTCTCATCCTGTGTCTATAGGTATTTAATGCTAGTAGCCTACTATTTTAATTATGTTCTACAATCTTGCAAACACAGAAACAATACTCTATACAGGTCCTTAATTCATCCTTAAATATGTACCTTAAACTGTGGATAGACTGATTAATGAGACCAAATACTGCTGCTGTTAGAAAAGGGGCATTGACTGATTTTAGTTTTAGCAACAGACCTGGGCTCATACATTTGCAGGCATATCTGCAGGCAGCCTAATCAGTGTGACTGCTGTAGAACAATACTATTGTCAATGTCTTCACTCTACAATGGTGACTGATAAACCTATCCTTTCATCTCAGCAACAAATATTTAATTTTATGTATTTATATTTTATCAGACATTGGCATTATATATTTTTCATTGGCCATCCATTGATTCTTTAAATATTGTCATGGCCACGGAAACCCCTGTATTGGTCAAGCACTACTTTAAATGTTTATTTTCTCATGGGAACGGTGGATATATATTTTATATCTTAGTAAAATAAATGTGTCTGGTTCCATAATATAATCTAAGTTGATTACAAAATCAGATATAATTATTTTCCAATTATTTCTAAATGACTGCCCAGTGTTCATTTGTATACAATCACATTTTCTCTAGAACAAGATTGAGATGATTTTGGATGAAAACACTCTAATGCACTGCTCTCTTTGACCTTCTTGCTTGACCTGCTTCACACTTAACACTTTCTTAATGCTCCATTGGGAGAACTGAATGCAGGTTCTGATGGGTCACTGCGTAACGTTTTTGAGGGTGGGTTTGTCTGTTACTCCACAGAAGTAGGACAGCAGTTCGCTAAACTCCAGAATCCTGTTTAAACAACAGTAAAACATCAAAAAATAGATTAATGAACAAGTATTTTTTGTTCATGATTTAGTTAAAAAAGTCATTTTTTGACATTCAAGCTATTTTCTTGCAATAATGTTGATGAGTGTGACTTACAGCTCATACAATAGACCATGCGCGTAATTTGCGGGGGGGGTAGGGGGGTTATGACCCCCCCCAATAATCTGATCCGATCACTATAACCCTCCCCCAATAAAGTCACAATTTCAATTTACAAAAACATCTTTCATGAATAACTTCTTAATTTTCTTTATTCATGATCAATTTTGGGTAAAATACTAATGTAACCCCCCTTTCCCCACAATAACGTGGTATCATTCAACCTCCACCAAGCAGCAGCGCTTGCCTTGCAGGGTTGCCAGGTTCGTGGTTTTCACGCCAAATTGGCCTTGTTTGAAAATCCAGTCGCGGGTGAAAAATTCAAGCGTAATAAAAAAAAAAGAATCTCTTATAAACAAAATACTAAGTCGTACTCATAGTTGTTTTGCCATTTGCTTCAAACGTGTGACAGACATATTTTGGGCTAGTTCAAGCTTCTGAAGGGCGGGTTTTAGACTGACTTTGGACTGGATATTTTTTGCTGGACCTGGCAACCCTGACCGTTTGCTTGCTTGTGCAAGCAGCTGCTGGGGGAGTGGGTGTCATAAGAAAAAACGAAAAGAGCACCAAAAAGTGGATTTTTTTCATTGTTGGTCGACAACATCGCCTTGTAAAAAGCGGAAAAATCAAAATGAGGTAAATGTATTGTTAGCTGATGATTGAATAACTATGCCGCTGTGTATCAGACACCGTTCAGGTATTTTAGTTAGCTCCGTTAGCTAGCTCCGCATTTCTTAATTGTTTAAGGTGCAGAGTAAATACAAGGAAAGTTAAATAAATACATAGTAAAAGCATTACAATGTATTTCTAATACAGTTAACCCAAAATCTCCTGAATCCTTTTAGAAAAGTTAATAATTTAATAAATAAATAAATACACAGACAGCTCAAACCCCCCCCCCCCCAATGCTGGACCCAAAGTTACGCCCTTCCAATAGACATCCAGTATCTTTGATTGTTTGAATATTTAATTTCTAGATTCAGTTAATTACTCCAAACTGTAAACACGTTATTGCCATATTCCTAATCAAGCCACTCATGAACCTTAGAGAACATCAGAACCTGGGCTGAGGAGAAAAAGAAATGGACGGTTACTCAGTGGTCTAAGTAAATGTATCTCATTTATAAATAAGATGGAGGAAGAATGGAGAGACACAGAATCCAAGTCCAGTGTGACGTTTCTGTGCTGGTTTGAGGTGACATGTCATCTGCTGGTTGGTCCACTGTGTTTAGGCCAAAGTCAACACAGCATCTACCAGGAGATTTTGGAGCACTTCATGCTTCCATCTGCCGACAAGCTTTCTGGAGATGCTGATGTCCTTTTCCAGCAGCTGCCCACTGTGCCAAAACTACTGCCTAATGGTTTGCTGACCCTGATATTACTATGCTCGACTGGTCAGACACCTCATGAGTCATACTGATCAACATTAAAAACAAAAAAGATTTGAAATGTATGTCGCTTTACATATAATCAATTAAACATTGACCATTTTCCTGTTTTTCATGCTATTCACATTTTTTGATGTATGATTGTACAGTGACCTTCAGTTTGTCTTCCAATGTATACTTAGATCCAATTTCTAATCCTGGGTTCCATTTACATTTACAACATTTGGCAGACGTTTTCATCCAGAGTGATGTACAACAGTGTTTTGTTTCCATTAAGAGAATGATCTCAGCTAGTACAGACAGGTTAGAGCACAAACTACTCTTCAGTTCAGACACTGTTAGAACTAAACCATCACTAATACCTAGAAAGAAGGAAAGATTCACAATATAAGAGCATAACAATGTATTACAATAAGTGTTTTAAACTAGTGCTGCTTAAGTGCTGAACAAAGAGATGCTCTTCAGTCAGTGTGTGAAGACTGTGAGAGACTCTGCTGTTAGAACAACCAGTGGGAGTTTGTTCCACCACCTGGGTGTTAAGACAGAGAACAGTCTTGATGCTAGTCTTCCACGTGTCTTGAAGGATGGTGGGTCAAGCTGAGCTGTACTAGAAGCTTGAAGAGTTTGTGGTACAATTTGAGACTTGACCATTTCCATTAAGTAGAGAGGTGTTGGTCCATTTCTTGCTTTGTAGGCAAGCATCAGGGTTTTGAATCTTTATCATGTGTGGTAGGTTTGATACTAGATAATGACAAAGTCCTGGACTGGAAACTGGATTCAGAAGTGAAAGACCTCTGGATCAGATGGAGGTTATGCTCTACATTTCTCTCCCAGAATGATGACCTTGCTGAACTACGCTGGGTTTCTGGTCCCGGATTGTGACCTCTTCCGCTGATGGATTTGCAGTGGGAGTTGTGAGATGGGAGACTCGGATGACAGTTTGTTGTTTTTACTTACTCACTCTTCTTGGAAGCCATGAGTATCCTGCAGCAATAACACTCTGTCATCTTCAGCCAAACCCTTCTCTTCCACTGTGTGCTGTTGTTTTGAGTGTAAGTGTTCAGTCACTGGTCAGGGGTTAACTCGTTTTGTATGTGCTTGTGTGTATGATAGACGCAGAGCTCCAGGTTAATGGATGTTGGGGTCCTTGCACATTTGAATGGTTAGTAGTTTGCTTGCAAGACCATTTTTGTATCAAATTGTACTTTAATGGACTGATTCTTGTCGCTTTTTTTGGTAATTGGTGCTGTTGCTCGAGTGAAAAGCAGACAAAACAAAAACATTCTTGAATTTTGTGGTGGCAGACGACATTGTTAGTGCTGAATTGAAAAGGCTTTAATAACTGTTTCCTTTAAGAACAAGTAATGGTGTGTCAGTGGAAATAGTGTCCTGTAATTAGTGATCCATTAAAAGTCCATATATCTGGACATGGGAACAGCTGAGAGGCAAACACTGAGTAACTGTACATTTATAACACTAGCAAAACTAGCTCAATAGACGCCAGTAACCATAACATTAACACCACCTCCTTGTATCTACACTCATTATCCATTTTAGCTCCACTCGGCATACAGGTGCACTTTCTAGTTCTACAATTACAGACTGTAGTCCATCTGTTTCTCTCTATACTTTAACTTCCTTTCACCTCTTCTTCAGTGATCAGGTGTTTTTAAACACCTCAGTGTCACTGCTGGAGTGAAAATAGAGCACCAATAAAAACTATCGAGCCAACAGCATCCTGTGACCATCAGTGAAGGACTAGAGGACCAACACAAACTGTGCAGCAACAGATGAGCTACTGTCTCTCACTTTACATCTACTTAGGCGTGTCTAATAGAGTGTACAGTGAGCTAAAATCTTCAGGAGTTCTGATTCACTCAGACTGCAGCACACTCTAACACACCACCACCACATCAGTATCACTGCAATGCTGATAATGAACCACCACCAAAATAATGTCTGCCCAAATGGAAACTATGTGTACATGCAAGGAAGTCATGTTAATGTTAGGATCTGTATACTTCACTGCAGGGAATACAGAGACGTCTGTCTTGGCAACATTATCCTCTAAGTACATCGTGGAAAATGTTGATTCTATATTCATCCGTCTCTTATCTAGTGTATTTTAGCCATCCAAACATTTTATCCCAAGTCGTTCTGTTAGTCTATTCATCATGAAATGTTCATATAATATAAAATACATTTGTTGTGTTCAGATAATGAAGACAATGCAAATCAGGCAAACTCAACATACAGAAATGTTGTGCAAACTTGTCGTTCACAGTAGATCATACAGTAAAACAAAGAAGCTTGCCTCATACGTTTACAGCTTACAAGTTCCAGGAAAAGAGTAAATTCACAGAAAGGATACAGCCTTCTGGAAAGTGTTTCTTGTGCAATACAATCTCTTTATAGTAGGAACACAGACTTGCCTTCAGGCACTAGAGAGCAGACTTGGTTTACAGTGTTGTTGTATAAATATTGCTTAGAGTGAAGGTGTCAAACAAATTCCCTGGAGGGCCATAGATCTACTCAGCTCCTCATCCCTGTTCTACCACCTAAGACATGAAGAGCATGATAATTAACTGATGAGTTCTCTGAAGTACCGGTACATTTTCAGTCATTTTCTTTTTTTATAAATTATTTCTAGGTTTTTGCCAATTTTTATCCCCTTCCCAATGTAGTGGTAGCCAGTTAACCCATCTCCTCTGTTAGGCCTCTCCCCATCACTTTGCAATGTCCCTGACTCTAGGAGGGTGCAGGCACGCACAAGCCTCCTCAGCTGCGTGTGGTGCAGCCACTGCTTCTTTTTCAAACCACCGCTGATACACCGTCACTGGAGAGCCTAACACGCTCAGAGGAAGGCACACAGGGTCCCCAGCTCCGATTGGACCAATCAGTAGACGCCTGAGCCAGCGGGCATTACAAGATGAAAGTGATGGGGAGACTGAGAGCGCCATCTGAGACCCAGAGAGAGCACTGCCAATTTTTTGCTCTCTTGGCTGTTGATGGCAAACAGCATGACCGGGATTCGAACTCGCGATCCTCTGGTCAAAGTGGTAGTGTCTTTGCCCGCTGAGCCACTCGGGGCCCTCATTTTCAGTCATTTTCTTATTGTGAACAAAGTTGTGCATAATTTAATGCAAAAGGTAAACTATAGTTTTTATAACCCCACTTCATAAAAAGTAAATAAACATAAGTACAGTATATTAAAACAGAATGCAATGATTTCCAAATCTCATAAATATGCATTTTATCCAAAATAGAAGACGTATCAGATGTTGAAAGTGATACATTTTATAATTTTGTGAAAAATATTAGCTTATTAGAACTTGATTAGATGGTAGCAACATATCTCAAAATAGTTGGGGTGGGGGGAAGAAGCAAAAGCCTGAAAAGTATTAATAAAAAAATAATAAATAAAAAAAAAAAAACAGTTAGAGGAACAACCTGTTAAAAAGAGCATTTTTAGTCTCTCAGAAGCAGAGATGGGCAAAGGTTCATCAGCTAGTGAAAAACTGTCTAAAAATTGTGGAATAATTTCAGACAAATGTTTCTGAACATAAAATTTGTAAAAAAAAAAAAAAAAAGTATTTCGATTTCTTTACATTTATATTTTACAGTGTCTTTTTTTAAATTGTATATTCATTTTACATAAAGTGATATTTCAAGCCTTTATTTTTGTTTTAATGTTAATACAGTTTGAATAGTTTGATTCATCCTCAAAATGAAATACTGTAATAATTTGAGTTTATTTTTCATAAACTGATCAACAGTAATACAAACAAAGGCTTGAAATGTGTCACTTTACATATAATGAATATAATCAGAAAAGCTTTTTCACAATATTCTATTTTTTGTGACTGACTGTTACAGACATGTTTCTCTGATGACTATATTAAAGAAAACACTAAACTATCAGTTTAATTTAATCAGAGTGAAGTTATAAAGTTATCAGCAGTCATTTGTCAGATGAACTAGTTTGCTACATACATCCCAGTTTGAACACACTTAATGTTACATTTTTGAAACAACACATATACTTGTATGTGTTGTGTTGTTCTTGCTAATGAACCAATTTGTCTGCTGTTTTGGGAGGAATTGAAAGGGAATTACATCAGATCGCAATGATTTTTGGTCAGGTTCTACTGCCAAAGTCAACACTTATGTCCACTCGGTCATCTAACGCATTTCACTTGAGTTATTACAGTAATAGGATTCATGTTGAAGGAAAATAATGAGGGCATATTAAAACTTTAGGTTTACTTTTCTTCTTGGTTCCCTGCAATGAGATCATGCAAGTATTGTGTTTGTTGTCTTAGATATACCTCATACTCATTTCTGTATTATTTGACTGTTTATATTTGATCCTATAGGCTATAGAAAAGGGCTGCTTTGCAGGCAGGGCTGGAGCGAATCAGAGAGGGAGGGGGAGAGACCTGAAAGTTGTATTTGTCCAAATTTTCAGCTACAGGCTGCAGCTTTAATTTGACAATAGATGTGAAATTAATATAGAAACTGTACTATAGCCAAGTATAGCGGCTTAAACATGTTTGTGCTTTATGAAATTTATGATACAGTATATGTAACCTATAATGTTATGTGTCCCATGTATAGCAGCCTATGTTCTTTAACAACTCTGGCTTTCTACAGGTTAGTCAACGACATTTAGTGTTTTTAGCCTCTTGAAAACAAACCCAGACAGAGTTAACATTTTACATCCAGCTATCTGGACATTTGAATTGAATGTTGCTATTAAAGAGATACTTTAGATTTGTTGGATATAAATCTTTATTTTGGGAAACGTTGAGTTTTCAGTAGGGCTTAGAAGAGGAAATGTACACAAAAAATAATACATTAAAAAGTTAATTTTTCTAAATCTTTCAAGCTCTTAATTCTAAATGTCCGCTATAGTGGAAAGTAACATTTAAAAGGCTGAAATGAACATAATTTTATTTATTTTTTACCAAATATTGATATTTTTTATATACAGTAAGCGTTATATCTGGAGTGAGTAGGGTAGTGCTAATCTGATTAGATCTAATTAGATGCTCCTAATATTTAATATTTTTATTATGTGTGACCCCACCAGGGAAAATCAGGTCAAAGTCTTTTTTTTTTTCCCAAAATATGTTTTTTTCAAAACAACTTTTTTAATAATTTAAGTTTTGTTTTTGATCAAAATATGTACCACGATAGATATCTGAGACTATTTCATTTACAGCAATAATACTTAGTGGCTAAGTTTTGTTGCTAATGTGAGTGACACGATATTGACACGATATCTCAATAAGTTGCCCGCTGACTTTGGCCTGGTTTTCCCTGGCGGGGTCACTTTTGTTCTTATTCATTATTTGCTGTTTTTATTACTTGATTCTATTTCACACTACAGGTTTTGGCCTGATTCCCTAATCCCTGACATTCTGCTTTGCTCTTTCCTTGCCTCTGGCTTGACTCCTCACAGGAAGGAAGTGTCTGACGGAAGTTTTTCTCAGATTCCCCTTCTCCTAGGATCCTCACCCGCAGAGGGTGCTCACTGATTTTCTCGTACATACATACACTGTGTTGTGATCGCAATGGCACCTCTAACTATTAGTCTGTCTTAAGTTTTCAGTGGCATTGCTGTCCTAGTGCACCTAAGTCACAGATACACTTCATTCTGTTCTTACCGCCACCAACTAGTCTCTCAGCTATGAGATAAAAGAGAATTTTCCCTGTGTGCTGAGAGCTCCAGTCCAAAGTTACTTTCACATGATATTTTTATCTGTGCTCTAGATCCAGACCTTTGGTCAAGAGAAAGATTGAGGTACAGTGTTACTGTATGGCTAGATTTTATTTTTCTTGGGTTCTGGCCACAATAGCACGGCAGGATAAAATGAGGTTCTGTTTTATTCACACAAGGCTGTGTTGCATTAGTCATATTTAAACGCCTTCTTATGTAGTACAGGATCTAACACTGTATCTAACATCCCAGCTGACGGAGAACATTATAAGAATGTTTTTAAAAGGTTCCAGTAATGTTCACCTGTAATGTTGCAGAAATGATGTTCCTGGAATGTTCATCTTTGGAACGTTTCTCACAGTTACTCCAGTTTACACAAACACTAACGTTTTGTCAACATTTGAAGTAACATAATCCATTTATTTTTAATGGTTCTGAATATCATGACGTCAGCTCATTTGAGTGGGAGAGATGGATGTTGAGCACAGACAATGTGGAGCTAGGCTTATCTTTGTATATTTGACTTAGTGGTTGGCATGTTCGCCTCTGGGTGGAGTTTCTATCCTCTCATCGTATCTGTGTGAGTTTCCTCCCACAGTCCAAACACATGGAGATCAGGTGAATTGGCTACTCTAAGTTACCCTGGTGTGTGTGTGTGTGTGTGTGTGTGTGTGTGTGTATGCCCAGATATGGTTGGCACTCTGACCTGTGTGATCCCCCTAGTGCTTGATTCAGTCCTCCAGGTGGACGGTCATTTCCATTTGAGATGCTGTTCATGATTGGCTGCAGCTTCTTGTCAGTGTGTTTGGTTGAGGTCTAAGTGTGTAAATGGATTGTGATGATTGTAAAGTGTCCTTTGTGTTGAGAATGGTGCTACATAAGTGTAATGTTGATTCATTAATTCATATAATTGATCTCTAATAAATAAGCTTTTTATTGATTTTTTCTTTAACATTTGAAAGACGTTTCAGAATAGTTTTGAATGCTAATGTGCTGAGTATTTTAATGTACTGTAGGTGAGATTATAATGTTGCAGCAACAGCACAGCAATGTTAAATAAAAACGTTCTAGAAACATCTAGAAAAGCCGACAGATTGAACGTTACAAGAACCTATTTTTTTTTTACATGAGGTGTTAAGACTGTGTAAAGAAATTGCTTGTAATAATGGCTCGTTGGCAGCTACAAAGCAGATTAACTAAAGCCAGTGCAAAGAATGAAATGAGTCAAGAGGGGATTGGGAACATAGGAACATGGCACAAGGGCATAGAGAGAACAGACAGGAGAGGCAGGTCAGAGTGGCTCCAGCCTTGAGGTCCAGAGCTTACTAAGGTGGTCAAGCTGCACAAATGACATGGCCTTCATCGATGTTTGACCCAGCCAAAGTTTTTGTTGTGTCTGAATGTTGGTTTCAGGCCTGTATCATCTTGAGGTGTCTTAGCCACAAGAATATGTGTGGGGCAGCCATGGCCTGGTCTTGTGATCCCAGGCAGGTCATGACTCAAGTGACCTTGAACAAGGCACCTAACCCCCAACTGTTACCCAGGTGCCATGGATAGGGCTGGCCATCGCGACACATGTTCTCACAGCCCTAGTGTGTGTGTGTGTGTGTGTGTGTGTGTGTGTTTCACTGCACAGATGGGTTAAATGAGGTCAAATTCCATTGTGTACAAATCACAATGACAAAAAGTTTAATCAAATCTAATCTAATTAAACGTAAAGCTTTTAATTCATAAAGTGTTTAACACTAATAGAATAAATACAGATACTGCAAATACAGGTAGTGTTTTCTGTATGTGAATGCACTACTTTTACCATTTCTAAACCTGTTCTCATAGCAGTTAGGTATTATTTGTAGTTATCATCAAATACCTGGTTGTTTAAAACTTTGTTCATCACACAACACGAGTTACTTAAGCATTACAGTGAAGTATTTATCTTAATATGCCATATTGTTTTAACCAACATTATATATATTCATGTGTGTGTGTATGTGCGTCCTTGCATTTCCCCCTAGTGGGGACTGAAAGTTGTCAAAATGATAGGAATGCATGTCCGTAAAATTGGGCACATTTTACTGGTTTTCACAATAAATGTACCGTTTTCATTAGAAAATGTACTTCTTTTTTAATTAAAAGAGCAGAAGCATTGACCTTCGTTGGCTAGTGTTAAGGTTTAGGTTTATTTTGACTTTGCGAATGGAATGTTTTCACTAATAGTTCTAACAAAATGTGTTTGTGTGTGTGTACCAGGTTCATGCCACATTATGGAGACCAAAACCTTTTTAACCACTGAGATTAATGGGGACCTTTCTTCCTTGAAGGGACTACAAGCTCGTCCCTGCAATGTAAATTATGAAATTTGAGGGTACAAGTCTCCAGGAAATTAATGCAAATCTATGTAATGTCCCCACAATTCACAGAAACAAGTGTGTGTGTGTGTGTGTGTGTGTGTATACTGTATATACAATATACAGACCCATTCCAAAAAAAATTGAATATCATGGAAAAGTTTATTAAAGTTTATTAATTAAAAGTTTATTAATTTAATAGATTATAGATTCAGGGCCCACACATAATTTTATGGGCCTCCAGCTCATAAAACCCACGAAAACAGGATTTCTAAAAAATTTGAATACTGTGGAGAAATCAGCCCAAATTTTGCAGGGCATTAATATTTTAAACTGAGTGTGACACACTAATCATCTACTAAACTCAAAGCACCTACTCAGGTTTCCCCAGGTGTCATTAAATTGCTTCAGTTTGGTTCAATTGTCTCAGTTCAGTTCAATATGGGAAAGACTGCAGACATAACAACTGATCAGAAGACCATCATTGATACCCTCCATAGGATGGGGAAGCCACAAAAGTTCATAGCTAAGGAGGCTGGCTGTTCACAGAGTGCTGTGTCCAAGCATATCAGTGGAAAGTCTAGTGGAAGGACAAAATGTGGCAGGAGAAGATGCAGCAGCAAAAGAAATGACTGTGGGCTTCAGCGGATTATCAAAAAAAAGAAGACTCAAGAATTCTCAGGTCAAGCAACTTCTGAACCTGAGCCAACGTAGGAAGCATCTCAACTGGGCCAAGGAGAAAAAGGGCTGGACCGTTGGCCAGTGGTCCAAGGTCCTCTTTCTCGATGAAAGTAAAGTGTTCCTTTCATTCGAGAATTAAGGTCCAAGGGTTTGGAGGAAGACAGGTGGGGAACAGAACCCAAACTGCTTGAGGTCCAGTGTGAAATATCCACAGTCAGTCATGATTTGGGGTGCAATGTCTGGTGCAGGTGTTGGTAAACTCTGCTTTCTTAAATACAAAGTCACCACAACAGTCTACCAGAATGTTTTAGAGGACTTCATGATTCCTTCTGCTGAGGATTTGTATGGAGATGCAGATTTCATTTTCCAGCAGAACCTGCCCATGCCGCCAGAAGCACCAAAGCCTGGTTTGATGCCCATGCCATCACAGTGTTGACTGGCCAGCCAACTCGCCGGACCTAAACCCCATTGAGAATCTATGGGCTATTCTCAAGAGGAAAATGAGGGCCACCAGACCCAACAATAAAGAAGAGCTGACAACAAGCATCAAGGAAATCTGGGCTTCCATAACTCCCAGTTAGTGCCACAGGCTGATTGCCTCAATGCCACGTCACACTCAACCAAGTACTGAAGCCTTACATATCGTTTTGAAAGTACCATATTTTGATTGATTTGATGTGACCCCAATTTCTTTTTTTCTGCAAAAACTGAGAAGTAGTTTGGGCTGATTTCTCCACAGTATTCAAATTTTTTGGAATTCTGTTTTTGTTGGTTTTATGAGCTGGAAGCCCAAATTATGTGAAAATAAACAAATAAATACTTGAAATCGTTTACATTGTGGGCCCTGAATCTATAATCTATAAAAGTTTAACTTTTTGAATAAAATTATTGAAATTAATAAACTTTTCCATGATATTCAAATTTTTTGGAATGGGTCTGTATGTATACACACAATATAATAATGGGCCTCTTTCACCAGCTGTTCTTAAGAACACAATTGCACAATACTTCGCACAGTTTTGTTCTTATTGAGGATTTATTCTTAGGATTTGTTCTTAGGTAATAGAATCTACACACACTTGAGAACACTTACACACACTTAATCACCCACATGTTTGTTTTCTTCAATTCCACAGTTGTGTAATATTATGGGATTTTAAATGCAATAATATTTCAGAACAAACTAGGAAGATGTTTGGTGAATGAGATTCTCAGACTACACACTGCTGTATATGTAACCAAGCAAATCATTTCTGAATACTGTAGCAGTTGAAGTCTTCATCAATAGATGACCAGTACTTTCTTTCAGTATCTTTCTGAATTGATATCTTGTATTTCTGCCCCTGTGCAGCTCCTCTGTGATCACCCGTCTTCCGCACCTGTGCATTATGGTCCAGACACTTGTACTGCCCCTTTCAGAGCTGCCCATGCATGCCAGTACTTGACATTACTCTAAAAAGCCCCTTACTCTGTTCTCTGCAGGGCTAGACCCCCCTTAGTGCCATCCGCTCTTTAATAAACCATTCTTCCAAAGCACAGGATCTTCTTTCATGATAGACATTCTGTTTTCTGAACACTTATTAAGCCTAGACTCTTCCTATGTTACTTCAAAGGCTAGGCTTAGACACAAATCACTGCATGGAGAACTTTATAATATTGTATTCAAATTGTGAACCAAAGGTGTGGGTGCAGCTCGTGGCTTTGTGGAGTGGCTGCTACTTTAGATCATTTTTATAGATAAGCAATAGATTTGAGTTGAGTCTACTTAAGGGTTCATTTATAGTCATGCATAATGAAATGTTCACAGTAGTGTTGATGGGTTGTCTGAAGCATTTTCATTAAATACACTGCCATATCAAAATATTATTACCACCCCTGATTTGAATGTACTCGGCCCAGTATGTCACAGATTTCATGTGACAGGGTTTACTGCATGTATAAATAAGTGAGCACACTAGTCAGTTGTAGCAGAGTGTAAAACAACTGTCCAGGTTTACTGGTGATTTTATATAGTAAAAAATGGCTGTACTTGCAGTGGAGATGTCATGATTCCTGGTTCTTATCGTCACCATAGTAAGCCAATCAGTAAGCAAGTTTTTCTCCAATGTATCATCATTGTTTACACCTCAACAAATAAGTTATGCAGAAATATAGGCACAGTCTCCCTTTATCTACTCAAAGAAGTGTAAGGCATGTGTTTAGTGTTTAGGCATGCATTTTATGGTTGGGTTTGGGTTGTGGCATGGAAGCAATATGCTTTCTCATCATATTGTAAATTTTTTATATAACCTTTGACCTTCAGCACATTTACATTTATGACATTTGGCAGATGCTCTTATCCAGAGTGATGTACAACAGTGTTTTGTTTCCATTAAGAGAATTATCTAAGCTAGTACACACAGATTAGAGTCAAAACTACTCTTCAGTTCAGACATTGTTAGAACTAAACCATGACTAATACCTAGAAAGAAGGAAATCTAAGTTAAGACAAAAAAAATCATAAAAACTAGTGCTCGCTTAAGTGCTTAACAAAGAAATGGTCTTCAGTCTACATTTGAAGACTGCGAGGGACTCTGCTGTGCAAATAGCCAGTGGGAGTTCATTCCACAACTTGGGTGCTAGTTCAGAAAAAAGTCTTGATGCCAGTCTTCCATGGGTCTTGAAGCATAGCGAGCTGTACTAGAAGCTCTAAGGGTTCGAGGTGCAGCTTGAGACTTGACTATTGGTATTACAAACCGGATTCCAAAAAAGTTGGGACACTAAACAAATTGTGAATAAAAACTGAATGCAATGATGTGGATTTGCCAACATCTAATATTTTATTCAGAATAGAACACAAATCACAGAGCAAAAGTTTAAACTGAGAGAATGTATCATTTTAAGGGAAAATTATGTTGTTTCATGGCGTCAACAAATCCCAAAAAAGTTGGGACAAGGCCATTTTTACCACTGTGTGGCATCCCCCCTTCTTCTTACAACACTCAACAGACGTCTGGGGACAGACCAGTTTCTCAAGTTTAGAAATAGGAATGCTCTCCCATTCATGTCTAATACAGGCCTCTAACTGTTCAATCGTCTTGGGCCTTCTTTGTC
>BRDA01007115.1:0-26040 GCA_036984385.1 Crenuchus spilurus
TGCTTGACTTTAAACCATGATGTCTTAGTGTATTAGCCACAGTAACCTTGGAAACAGTGGTGCCAGCTCTCTTCAGGTCATTGACCAGCTCCTCCAATGTAGTTCTGGGCTGATTCCTCACCTTTCTTAGGATCATTGATATACCACGAGGTGAGATCTTGCATGGAGCCCCAGTCCAAGGGAGATTGACAGTCATGTTTATCTTCTTCCATTTTCTAATAATTGCTCCAACAGTTGATCTTTTGGTCTTAGCCATGTTAGTAGTTGGGAGTCTTACTGATTGTGTGGGGTGGGCAGGTGTCTGTATGCAGCTATCAACCACATATAGGTGCTTCTAATTTAGTGGAGTGGAGGTGGACTTTTTAGAGGCGGACTAACAGGTCTTTGAGGGGCCAGAATGTTTGCTGATTAGCAGCAGTAACATAAAAATAAATGATTAAAAAATCATACATTGTGATTTCTGGATTTTTTCTTTTAGATTATGTCTCTCACAGTGGACATGCACCTAAGATGAACATTTCAGACCCCTCCATGATTTCTAAGTGGGAGAACTTGCAAATTCGCAGGGTGTTCAAATACTTATTTTCCTCACTGTATATATATATATATATACACACCTGGTAATAACCACAGTATCACTGTGCTTGATTGACCCTAAATTAAACCTGACCTTAACCACATAAATAATCTATGAGCTGTCAAGAGGAAGATGAGAGACACCAGACCCAACAATGCAGATGAGCTGAAGGCATCTATAACACCTCAACAGTGCCACAGGCTGATCACCTCCATTCCACATTGTATTGATGCAGTAATTCATGCATAAGAGCCCCGACCAAGTACTGAGTGTATATACTGTACATACTTTTCAGTAGAACAACATTTATGTATTAAAAATATTTTTTTATTGGTCTATTATAATATTCAAATTTTTTGAGATACTGACTTTTGGATTTTCATTGGCCGTTGGCCATAATCATCAACATTAAAATAAACACTTGAAATAGACTCTCTGTGTGTAATGAATCTACATATAAGTTTCATGTTTTGAATTTAATTACTCAAATAAATGAACTTTTAGATGATATATTTTTTTAAATGCACCTATGAACATATGACGAATAAGGTGAATTTATCTGTCACTCTTTGTGTCAGAATGACTCATTGCCATTCACACAAGAGTTGAACATTTAGGCTGGGCAGATCAGGAGTTATTTGGAAAGTAATGTCCTTTCTTATTTCAGAGAAGTAGAGACTGTAGATCTTTTTTCCATTGGAGCAACAGGTTCTAAACACCTGTGTATGGCTGGAGGGTGCTTGTAGGTAATGTCTGAAGCTGAAGTGGAAGCATGTGGAGACAGCTCTGGAGGCACAGGTGTTTAAGACGTCATCATAGCTTCCCTCACCCAGGTGTTATGTGAGCTGATTCACTGTTTTGCACCGACAAGCAAGAACTGATGACTAAAGACAGAGTCTTGTGGTTGTTGTCAAAGGCTGAGCATGTGTTAGGCCTGATATTAACCCCTTAATCTAGGGATCCTCATTCTTATTGTGGTTTCTTAAGAAGATATGAAACATATTTGAGTGCAGTAGTTAATAGTTCCATTTAGACAGTTACATTGTTTTGATGGATTTCTGCTATGATGATTTTAAAGGAATGATGCTTATATATCAAAGCATTGTAAAGGAGAAAGTCACATTTGACACTCAAAGCACTTTGTCATTTGGTACATATATTAGAGAGTCACCTAAGTGCAGCATCCATGTGGATGACATGACCACCATTCTACACCAGAACACATTAGCACGCACAATGACAAGATACTAAGCTAGTTGAGGTGGTCAATTTAGCCAAGACATCATAAGAAACACCCCCTACTCTTTTAGAGAAAAGCTCAAATAGTGGAGAATAACTCAGTACCTTTGTAATGTGTTACTGAGCCAAATGCTACAACCTATGAGCTTTTTGTCTGATTTTAACATTAATTTGGGCTTTAGTTTTGAATGTTTTGGTCTCTTTCTATTCAAAGTCTTAAGCTTCTGGTCTTGTATGTGTGAAAATTCTGGCCTTGTTACATAAGATTTACATTTGTGTGGAAATTAATGCACTTTTTTCTTTAGTTCCACTTTAATTTCATTTTTCTGGGTTAATTTTATTCTGTTGTGTTGATTTGACTGCTTTGTGTTTGACCACTCTTCTCTCTTTGGAGCAGAAGTGTTTTATTTTAGGCCAAAAAGAGAAGAATGGATCCATACAAACATCAGTTCCTGTGCTGATAGCTGCTTGGATGCTCTAAGAAGTTTGACATCAGATCTATGGGGAGCTCAGTACTGGAGAGATTTTGGGACTAGTGCTTTATTTACTCAGGTTGGTTTGCTGGGCTATTTTTACATCTCCTTGAATCATTATATCAACACCTTTACATGAGTATGGGTTTACGCTCCTCTACACACCTGAGTTACTGAACAATAAGCCTTAAGATTAATTAGGGAATAATAAGCTTGCATGTACAGGGGTTAAAGTGTGATTTCTGTGTGTACATGCCTGCTTTTGTTTTGTGTGTGAAAAGACCGGAACGAGGGTGTGCACTGAAAACGGCAATGCAAATAATAAAACTATTGTTTTATTTACTTAAGGGATTTTATACATACTACTATATTTGGATGCATTTCCTACATTGCAAAAACGATTTTTAAGAAAGTTTTAAAAAATCCTTCTTTATGGACAATTTTTCTTATTTTTGTCTAAAAAGAAAAAATATTCTTAAGCAAGTTTTGCACAAAAAAAATAAGCTCATTCTAAGAACATATGTCTAACATTTTCTTAATGAGATATTTCAGCTCATCTTGAGCTTTATTTACCTGTTACAGGGTATAACTATGGTTTGGTTGAAATTCCAGAATAAAAATAAGATTTTTTAAATTTAAAGAATAAGGCCACTTAAACAAATTCTCAATTTAAGAAGTGTATTTAATGACTCTAAATCAAGAGTAACACTCATTTTAAAAAAATTCTTAAGAAAAGCAATTTTTGCCTGTAAGAATCACATTTTTTTTCATTTTTGACAATTTAGTTTAATTTAAAACACATATGAGTTAGATTCATTTACCGGTACTAGTTATAAGAATTCTAACCAAGCAATTTTTGCTTACTCCATTTGCAGATTTTTTTTTCTGAAAACAAGAAAAACTGATCATAGTTAAGAACATTTCAAGTAGTGCTGTTTTTGCAGTTTAAAGGCTGTGTAATACAAAGATCACTGGAAAATGGTCAAGTGATGTCATTTTACAAGCTCTGTCAGCAGCTAAGCTAACTTTGAGTTAATGTGTATTCTTTTCCCAGTGGCTCTTGCAAGACTTGACTGGCAGCCAAACAGTGAATGGTGTGACATTCTGTACTTCATCTCCAGCTTTCAGTGCCAATCTACCTCCTACAGCTCTGTCTCAGACTACACACAAGCTCCAGGCAATCTCAGCTCAAGCTTGTCCATGGTGTATATAAAATTACTTTGTGGAAGACCACCAACTGCGGCAAAGCAACAAGAAAAGAGAACTGATTTTTGTCTTTTAAAATGAACATATGCTTCAGTCTGCAGGCCCTACCAAGAGGAACCCATCGACAGCCAGGGCCCGAGAAAGCAAAATTGGCTGTACCCTCTCTGGGTGGGTATATGGCGCTCTCTCCCCATCACTACTATCATGCAATGTGTCTGTCACCTCATCAGAGCTGTGGATCCTGTGCTTTCCTCCGATGTATCAGTTGGAAAAGAGGTGGTGGCTGACTTCACATACATCAGAGGACGCCAGTGCTAGTTTTCACCCTCCTAGAGTCATAAACATTACAAGTTTAGATTAAATTAGATTCACCTGTTGCTAATGTGATTGCACACAATGGAATTTGACCTCTGCATTGAACTCATCCATGCAGTGAAACACACATTAGTGAACACGCCTCGCTGTGAGAATATGTACCTAAAGCGGTGGGCAGACATATCCACGGTGCCCGGGGAGCTGTTGCTCAATGGCACTTCAGCCATGACCTGCCCTGGCATCGAGCCGGCGACCTTTCCTTCACATGACCAGATCCCTAACCACCAGGCCATGGCTGCCCCTACCAGTGATTGGAAGAGTCATAGCAGATGGGTGGGTACATGATTGGAACATTATTTGAATATGCTACCACTGACAGTTAACACTTAATGTAATCATTGTTCTAACATACACTTTGTGCATAATGAGACCTCAATATCAACACCCAGTGTCTAATGTCAGGGGGTTAAATTTGGAAGCAGGTTACTGTCCTCTCCAGCTCCTTGTAGGCCTCTATCTACTTCTTTTTTTTAAACAAAAAGCAACAACCCCAAATAAGGAGAAGGACCTCAAGCTGCTGTGAGTGTTTCTGGTCCAAGCCATTCCTTCACAAGTGGGCTGATAGGGAGTTGGGGATAGCAGGGGAGGGAGCTGACTACTTGACTAGTCGGGTTCTGTTTGGCCAGATCCAGCATTGTGGTCAGCTTCAGGGTTGAGTCTGCATCAACTGCACATTCTTCATCTCCTCTGTCCCACTTGCTCTCTTTCTTTCTTTGTTTAGGCCCTGTTTCTCTCTTTCTGACAACCTTTAAGGCAAAGAAGGACTGATAATAGCCTGCTTTCAGTCTCTAAAATTTCTTGATTTTGTGGAGAAGTCAAATAATCACAATGGAGGCTATCAAGAAGAAGATGCAGATGCTGAAGCTGGACAAGGAGAATGCCATCGACAGGGCGGAGCAGGCTGAGACAGAGCAAAAAGCAGCTGAGGAAAGATGCAAGCAGGTCTGTAGAGAGAAGAAAATGGGTCATTTTATGTGCTAAAACTAGATATTGTCTAAAAGTGAATCTAAAAGTTTGATGTTTTTACTTTTATTCACCAGGTTATTAAATACTTCTACACTCTTAAAAGAGATGGTTCTTCAAGGGTTCTTCAGTAAAAAAAAATTGGTTCCATATAGAACCATGAAGCCAAAGGGTTCTTTAGATTGATGTGGAATGTGCTGTAGATGGTTCTAATAGACACCTTTTGAAAATGTGTCGATATATCACCAAATTTAGTTCCTCTTTTATTACAAGCTTGACATTGTAAGAGAACCTTTTTGGGGCTATATAGGACCATTTTTAAAAAGTTTCTATAGAACTATTTACATTTTTTAATGAAAATGTGGTTCTTCGAGGGTTTTGTAGTGAAGAAAATTGTTCTAAAGGGTTCTTTGCATGGTGAAAGGGTTCTTCAGACTGATGAGGAATGTGTTGTAGGTGGTTCTATACAAAACTTTTTTGAAAAGGGTTCTTTACAGCCCCAAAAGGGGTTCTATTATTGTTGCAATGTCAAGCTAGTAATAATAGAAGAACCCTTTTTGGTGCTATATAAAACTATTTTCAAAACCTTCTAACTAGAACCATGTACAGCACTTTCCTCATCCATCTGAAGAACACTTTCACCATGCAAAAGAACTTTTTGGGTTCTTTGAGTGATCACGGTTTTAAATAGAACCATTTTCTATACTAAAGAACCCTGGAAGAACATTTGTCATTTGATTAGAGACACTAAGTATATATGTGCACTTTAAACTTTCACAGTTGCTGAGTGTTGTACTTTTTATCAGCCATCATTATCATTTTATCACAATTTATCTGCATTCATTGATGTGAAGGGACCACCACAGGACCATGATTGACTAGATATTTGATTGAACCATTTTCAGTATATCAGCAACACTGCCAATTAGATTGCAGCACCCTAATATTAGCCGTCCCCAAGACTGAGTACATCTAGTAGTACTTGTATGGCAGACGAGTGCTTTCTTTTCAGTAGCTACTCTCTCTTATTTAACAAAAACTAATGTCAGGAATTGGTCAGACTGTAGCTCTCTGGGGAATGATCAAGAGAGGCTCTGCTAAAAATAAATCCAAAAAGAGTTCATTCAAATTATGCAACAGAATCTTTAGATGCTGTTTTTAGCTTTTAAATCACCTTCCAGTGGATTATTCTAAAGAACTATTATTGAAAACAGAATGTAAAAGTCCTGTACCAGCTAGAGCCCGTATCCTTAATGTTTCCTTCATATCTCTCCCCCTTGCCTTCACTTCTGACCACTTCTAACTATTTTATACTTTTGCATTAAACAGGCTATTTTTTATTACTGTACCTTTAAGCCTGATATATGCAAATGATCTCTGTTCTGATTGGCTGCTCTAAGGTACCTCAAAAAGCATATGAGCATAATTCTACCTTCAAAAATTTTCCTAGAACTATTTAAGAACCTTTATTTTAAGGATGGATCTGCGATCTGTTCCAGGAGTATTACAGTAACCAGTTACGTTTCATACTACAGTGTGCTGCTGAGATTTTATTTTTTAAATTTAACGCTGAGGACGGCTGTGGACCACTCAGTCAGGCAAGATTATCAGGTTCCTCTGGAGAGCTGCAAGGACATAGAGAAGCTGATTAGATCAAGAGTAGCAAAGAGTGTTTGTGAATGCTTAGGCCACTGCATTCCAGAAGGAGTGTTAGCTCAGACTAAAAATAAACTGGGTTATCAACTCAGACCCAGGAATCCAGATGTATTAGACCTGGTCTTTGTCCGGCTATTGATTGTCCTAAGTGCATGATTCCATAATGGGTTAGTCTTACATATATCACTTACAACAAGGTATTCATTATGTGATGAAGTGATGCATCCTTAGATTTAGTTCATGACTGTCAAGAGCCCACATCTATCAATTTTCCCTGAGGTTCACTTATGATGAATGTGTGGTTTTATATAATAACAACAGTCCTATTTCATGTTTCTTTGACCATATCCAGCCTCTCTTTATGCCTTTATGACATATATGTCCAGGTATATGTAAATGACCTGACTGCCCTGTATTGTGCCTCATTCAAAAAGCAGTCCAGGCTGAAACACTTCTATGTAAAAAGTTTGGTATTACATTTCAGTAAGGGTATATGTGCATGCATTTTTTTCTGTGACATCACAAAAACAGGGACTTTGAAATAAACACTTTGTGCAGTTTAGTTTCTATATTTGAATTATAAAGACAGGGGAGTAAACAGCCAGTTTTCAAAACTTTAATAAAGTTTATGTACTACATCAGATTCTTATATAAAAAAGCAAAGAAAATGGGACATGTGTCCTTTAACATGAATGTGTGCAGTACAACAAGAAACTGTCTTGGCTTTCTCACTGTTACCATGTGGTAGAAGAAGTGGTAAACAGTCATCATTCTCTTGAATCCCTTGCAGCGTTATGAATGTTTTATCTTTGTCAATGTGTGTATCTTCCAGCTGGATGATGAGCTGGTTAGCCTGCAAAAGAAACTGAAGCAGACTGAAGATGAACTGGACAAGTACTCTGAGGCCCTGAAAGATGCCCAGGAGAAACTGGAACTTTCTGAAAAGAAAGCAGCAGATGTAAGTGAGATATCATGTTAGGCTACAGTGAAAAAACATAAAGACAGAAGGATCCATGCTTGGTATCTTGGTAAAAGCATTTTTTCCCATCACTCATCCTGTAAAGCTTGGTGATGAGTTTATTCTAAGGGTTTGTGGAAAATGAGTGTATAAAATGGTTACTTTAGATAAAATAAATGTTTTTTAATTAAAATTTACAGTATAGCTATGAGCTCTTTGTCCAATCACAGTTCCAGGTGAGTTTCAGTTTGAAGAATGGTGTTTAAGGATCTGGTCTTGGGACCGGAAGGTTACTGGCTTGATCCCCAGGCAGGTCATGACTGATGAGCTATTGAGCAAGGCACCTAACCTTTCACTGCTCCCTGGGCACTGCGCACAAAGTGTTCACTAGTGTGTGTGTTTCACTGCATATGGGTTAAATACGGAGGTCAAATTCCATTGTGAGTAATCACATTGGCAAAAAATTAATTAAATGTAAAATTAATTAATTAAATAATACAGACCAGTTAACCATTTTATTGATTCGCTAATAATATAATCACAATATGTAGCAAAACATAATGATGATATATAATATATAATTGCAATTTTTAAAATAATACTGTATTTATACAACATAATTTTTGATAAAAATTTTAAGCTGTGATATAATGATATTATAAATATAGTGCGCAGGGAAGCATGGGACGTAGGAACATGGTGGATATGTGCTCTACAATTAGTGTTATAACACTAAATTCACTCATTTTAAGCAAGAAAACCTTTTAACAACTAGACAAAAACACGTATTTCCTATTGTAGTGATTAATAGTATTTATTATGGCTGTTTAAAGGCTAATATCTCTTATTATTGTGTGCCCACCATATTCCTATGTCCCATGATGAAGGTATGTACTAAACATGTGAGGGAGAGTAAGTATCTGTACTAAAGCCTATAAACTCACTGTCAACAACTTGACACCAAACTGAGCTAAAAATCTGCCATCCTGTCCTACCTCAACCTTCTAGAAGATTGAACATCTGGAATATTTCTGTCACAAGCTGTGTATATTAGATGGTAAATGAACAGTTGATAGGTGATAAAACTGCAGGAGAGTCACGTCACAAGAGCCAAATATGGCTGGGCTGGAGTATCTCTGAAAAGTCAATGGTCAGGTGCTCCCATTCTGCAGTGATTAGTGTGTACCAACAGTGGCCTTCAAATTCCCCAAATCTTAATCCGGTTAAAACATCTGCGGGATGTGGGATAACAACAAGTCTGATCCATTGTGGATCCACCTGACAAATTTCAGAGCTTTAATGATCTGCTGTAAATATCTTGGCACTCAAATACAACAAGGCACCTACAGAGGTCTTGCCATGGTGGCACATGGATGACCAACATCATAGCCAAATAAACAAACTGACTTTAATGTTGGGGCTGATATTTACAATCATGTAATTACACAATAATTTTAAAAAATCACAATAATTGATTAGTCTCCTGGCATCTGATAAGCTGGAACAGACAGAAAGGAGCAATACCACATTTAAAACATTATAAAAACTATGACTACACTGATTTTATTCAGTGATATTATCTACTACACTCCACTTTATATAGATCAATAGGACTCATTGTGTTTTCTGTACTGAAACATGTCAGCATCCTTTTAGTACATAGTGATACACTTGATCATGATCACACTTTCCCGTAAAATGTATTAACCCAACTGTTTTAGTTGTGTATTCCTACTGCACTGCTCCTCTACAGTCTCGAGTGAATGTGTATGGAGTCGAATGGAACCTACCTCAGAATCAGGTTAAAGTGAATGGTTTCCACCTGTCTCTGCTCTGAGTGAGTGAATCATGGAGGGGTTTTAGCTACCAGCTGTGACCCAGCTTTGATCAGGCTCATCTTATCGTGAGAAGCACTAAGCTGGGAGCATTCCTGTCCGCCACTCTTTAAGGATGAGCTCACAACAATTCAAGCACTGTTCCTGATCTGACTGCTTGACTATCATCAGATCAGGCTTGGCAATCGACAGAGCAGAGTTTACAGAAGGTACCTATATGTTTACAAAACTGTTGGATTGTGGAGGACAGATAATGTATTTGCAGAGGACAACGTAGTCACTTCTCTTCATATAGGATCTTAGGTATTTACACATTTGGTGGGGTCTTGGTAACGCTGGTCAGTTAGAAATACTGTACATGCGGTGTTGACCTACAGCACCTCAAGAAACTCTTCTGGTCTGTAGTAGTAGTCATAGCCTGGTTGTTAAGGATCTGGTCTTGTGACCAGAAGGTTGCTGGATTGATCCATGGGTAGGTCATGACTGAAGGCAAGGCACCTAAGCCCCAACAGCTCCCCGGGTGACCTGGATATGGCTGTATAGTATATTCACATACTAGTGTGTATTTCACTGCATGGGTGGGTTAACTGCGGAGGTCAAATTCCATTGTGTTGTGAAATTCCACCAGATTCTGGTCATTTCAACATTAATAAAAATGTTTTTATGAATATCTTAAAATAGCAATTATAATTACATGGCACAGTAATATGCACTTGGATCATGTTAATTCAATGCTTCATTTTTAAAATATTTTTTGTCTGTTAATACTGAGATAAACGACTGGACATAATGACTGAATCTTACTTGTAAAAGAAAATGGATGCTTTTCAATATCCAGAGTTTTGAAATATACCATTACTGTTATAACAGCACCTAGCATATGAAATGGCAACCTTTTATTGTTTGGTAGACAATTGCAAGGCTAAGATTTAGAAATGTATGAATAACACAGTTTCATAAAATCTGTAATGTGCAATCCACTCTTAGAACTGGATCATCACTGGGTTGGTACTTTTCGTGTCACTGGGAAGGTGTTTGTTAAGGCTATACATTTTCAGTACCTTTTAAGGGAACATAACAGTAGCAGTTTGTGCTGTAATGATTGTATTTTAAGTTGCATTGTCTCCACTCACCCTGTCCTGACTCCAGACATTTACATTTATTTTACTGTTTACATTAATTAAGTTATGAAGAGATACAAATCTGCTCCTTTCTTTTGAATCTAGTGAAGCATCAATGTACAGAACTGGATCTTAATGACCATGTTGGACCTTCAAGGGTATACTTCTTGTACCTTGAGGGACATCCCATCCGATGATAGTGTATGTCAATAGTACCAAGACAGGACCACAAGCTGTATAAAACAATTAACATTAATAAGTCATTTTCAGGATAACAAGGACTCAAAGCACTCAAACATACTATAATTCTCAGAGCCCCAAAAAAGGAAAAAGAAATATAGTATTGATTATTAAAACATATATTATTCTATAAAAATTTAAAGTAACAGTAAAATGTTTAGACACACCTATTTATTCCCTTTTTTCCTCCATTGTAACTGAATACTGAAGTCATCCAGACTCTGAGTGAACACATAAAGAATCATGTAGTAAACTTAAAAGTGTTAAACAAACCAAAACATGTTTTAGATTTTACTTCAAAGTAGACACACAACTGATGTCTCAAACACATTAAGAGGCAAGAAATGCAAGTCATGAACTCTAGACAAGACACAGCTGTTAACTGAAAGCCGTTACATATGTAAACAGCCCAATTAGAGAAAAACTCATGACCTATGAACAAATGCCAAAATTTAAGGTCTGTCAAAGTTCAACAGTTCTCTTCTATTGCAAACTCATGTAAGAGAGGCCTAAAGCATAGGACAGACAGTTTGCAGTATTTTCTCTTTGGAACTCAGCCCTGGAAATCTGTTCTAGGCTACCATGCCACATGTCATGCATTAGGAGAAACCATAAACTAATTATACATCTGAATTCTCAACGGCAAAAGGAGGAGGGAAGAAGGAAGAAGTACTCAGCAGCAAACAGGACTTTTCAACAGATCCTGGTTGGGGGATGAACAAGAAGTTTTTTTGCATGCCTGTTACTGATAAGCCTATGGAGCAATGGGGGAGACTTGTCTCCAATAGCTGTGCAGCAGCCCTGGAATCCTAAGAATTTGGTGAAAGCAAACGAAAAAGGCCACACTCCTATGTCTAATGAAATCAGTGCTCCCTCTGCATCTAGTGGCTCCTTATCATTGTAGTACACATCTCCAAGTGTACTCTCATGGCCTGCAATGTGACTGAGAAGTAAATTTAGCATCTGAAGCTTGTGTTGAGTCACATCCGTTTCTTATTGTAGCGTCAAAATTTGGTTAGACTGAGGGAAAGTATTATTTAGTTCCCAGAAATTCACATTTTTTTCCCTCAAGTTTTATAGCCTTCTAGGACCCAAGTATGACATGGGTGTAGAAATGTCACTGTCTTATTTCTATTCTCATTGCCCATTTTAATGTTGTATTTGTCAATAATGAACAATATAAGCATAGATTAAACTAATGAAAGAAGAACAATGAATATGACTCAAAGGGACTATTAAGTACATTAACCAGCTGAACAGTTGTCAGTTGTTTTGAAATAAAAAGAGAATTTAATGAAACATTATGCATTTAAAATCTAAAGCAGTCTGAACATTGTATTAGAGCTGTTTAACTATTTTTGTAGCAGCAAAGTTGGCTAAATTAAACTGTTTGTCAGCAGTGGTCTATTGTAAGCTAAGCTCATGTAAACTAATGTGACCTGAAAGTAAATACAGTGGAACCTCAGTTTTCATTTTACTCCATTCTAAAGTGCCGGATGATAAAAGAAACGAATGATAACTGAAGCAATATTTCCCATAAGAAATAATGTAACTCCAATTAACACTCAAAAATAAATTTTATATAGAACAACTATAGTTTTACATTCAGAAATCAATTTGAAATAAATACAAAATATTAATGAAATGAATAAATGAACAATTATCATCACTCTTACAGGTTTATGTTCTTGTTTTAGAGTGTACCAGTGTGGTCCAGCCTTTGCTTTGCACACCTTGTCTCTGGTTTCTTGACCCCTATTAGTTTTTCTGCCCGTTTTCAGGTGGTAGCGCCGTGTGCCGTCACTTTAGTGTGACATGTTTAGTTTGTTTTGACAAACAGTGAGAAAACAGAGTCAGAATGAATGACAAACTTGTAGGCATGCCGACAGAAACCGGGCAGATGAACGATAACTGGGACAAAATTTCCCCCCAAAAAGTTGACAATAACGAATTGTACGATAACCAGGCCAAATGAAAACTGAGGTTCCACTGTACTAGCAAACCTACTAAAATGTGAATATTGTCAAAAGTTAATTTTTGTGTTCATTATTTAATTCAAAAAGGTCAACTGTCATATTTTACATTTGTTACACATAAAGTGACATATTTCAAGCTTTTTTGTTTTACTTTTGATCAGTATGGCTCATGAAAATCAGTAAATTACTATTCAAACAGTTCAACATTAAACAAAAAAAGTTTTAAATATGTCACTTTACATGTATTTAAAACAAAACATATGACAATTTACCTTTTTAAATTACATTAAGAACATAAATGAACTTTTTCACGATATTGTGATTCTTGGAGATGCACATTATTGAGAGTAAACATTGAAAATAACTTAAGCTGGCAAAGTGGAGTGTAACCATTAAAGTAGACATAATACACAGAAAGCAAAGACATCACTGAAAATAGAGAAGTGACTGGATAATTCACAACTAAACTAACACAGGCTTGTCAGGTGTCATAACAGTGCCTCATTTTTAAGTGTGAGCACTAATTTAATGTTAAACGTGTCAGAATGTTCAAATGGGAGCTACAGATATGACACCACCTAGCAGCAAACATCGCTTTTCGGTTCAATCTCTATGGCAACGCCCAGCTCGTGTTAGCTCCGCCCACTTTAGTTCTGCCACGCCATTGGTCATTCCTGGTATGAAGTAATCCAGCGGTTCTGCCTCCTCTGAGCACATACATTACAGCCCAAAATTCAATGAGACTAACATTAGTTTCCTGCGTGTATTTCCACAGACTAGCTTTTTTACTTAACTGAGCCGAAGTTTCGCTTTGGGAAATTAGCACCTCGTTTACGCTTTTCGGCTTTTTTTTGCACTCATTTCCTGTTTCTGACTCACTTTTTAAGGAGTTTTTACAGACTGTGACTTATTTATTTTCTTTTGAACGCAGCTGTTTTTTAATCTTACGTAAAAGTAGTTTTTATTTAAAACCAGTAAAAAAATGGCAGGTGTGACTTCTTTGGACGCCGTAAAGAGAAAGATCCAGAGTTTGCAGCAGCAAGCGGACGACGCGGAGGACCGAGCCCTCATTTTACAGCGAGAGCTGGACAACGAGAGGGAGCTGCGGGAGAAAGTGAGCCAAAAGTCCACGTCTGCTTCCTTTCCCTTCTCTCTCTTCACTTCTACTTCCTCTTTGATTTGTTAGCTGTGGTATGCAGTCAGTAGACTAGTAGTAGTTAGTAGTGGTTTAGTTATCTTCTTGTCTAGAATACAGTGAAGTTGTTGCAGAAAACGTCCTGCAAAAAAGAGCAAACGTGGATTGCTGGGTGTAGAAATTAAGGCGTTACCCTCCCACACAGTGCAGGTCCTAGAAAAGCAACTTCTCTGTGAACTGGAGCATCCATGTGAAGCATTCATTTATTCACATGACTGAAAAGAATACAGCTGGTGCCTCTGATGCTCCTTTGCTGCCTGTTTGTTTAGGAGAAGTTTGGCTTTATCACAATGTAGACTGGGACTGGCCAGATGTGAGAACCATCCCCCATCCCCCATATCCCATGTTGACTGATTAAAGTAGATGCTACATTTAATTGGTGTTTTTTTCTGTATCTGAAAAGAAATTCATTTTGAGCTAATGATCTTAACCCTAAAACTGACCTCAGATCAGAGTTTTTTTTGCTGAGTTTCTAACTTTTAAAATGAACTGGACTAAGGTCAATGTCCCCTCCCACTCTTTCTTAACTATATCCATGATATCTGGATGATGGAAGAATGTTTGAACTCAGATTATTGTCAGTCTTGTGTGATGCACTCAATATGGGGTGGAAAACTCGGGAGCTTTTGAAGGAATGCTATTGTACAGCATCTACCTCCAATATTGAGGTTCAGTGACATATTTATTGGCTTAAAGGCTTTAAACAGGCTCAATTTAAGGCACAAAAATGAAAGAAATTATTTTCGCTGCTCTGTTATTGGCATCTCATGGTGCTCTAGTAAACATACTTTTACAAAATGTTCTAGCATTCTGTTCTCATTACTACTTTAAACCTGAGATGTTTGAAGTTCACTCTATGCATACAAACTCTTGGAGGCGGGGAAGAATGTCACACCACCAACAGTTTTCGCCTCATCCTGGACTGTGGTGTTCCCCAGGGAACTGAATCAGGATGTCGTTCCTGCTCCACATCTGCGCGTCCTGTGGACCCCATTCGTACTGAGATGACCACGTAGATAGGCAGGAAGTTGGCATGAGCTTAAAGGAAGATACGTTCAAATGTTAGGGATATTGAGAAAGTCAAAATATATCTTTTTGTCCATGGGTCTTGTTTAGGTTGCTAGATTTGCCAGCTCTACTTAGGCAGTGACATTGGTGACCCTTCAGTAACGCCCTACTCACGCCAGAGCCATCCCATTAGTAGTTATGAGATGTGCTATTGTAATATCTAATGATGTCGTGATGGCTCTTTTAATGGCTCATCTGCTGTAGTCGACTGTTAATGTCAAGTCTTGAAATTGACACTAATATTTGACACGGTCACATTTTGTAGCTCAAAAGGACTCTGGCCTATGCTTCCAAGAAGGCTTGCTGCACAAAAAATGTTCCACATGATGTCAGTTCTTGGCTATGTGAAGTATAGGTATGTCCCAATGAATCACAACCAACCCAGAACCCTCAGTGGGTGTTCTTCCTATTTGAACGGACAATGGCTTAGTGTCTGAAAAAACAAGGTTTTAGATATTATTCAGGCGTTTTACATACATTTTCCTGTCACATGTGTTAACAAGACTTCTTCTGTGTTATCGCCAAAAAGGGTCTGTTCTGTTCATAATGCTCAATCTGAAACATGTTGACTTTGTTAACTGCTGTCTGCTTTTCATTAAATTATAGTTCTGAAATAACTTTTCACCTCTCAAACGCATTTAGCAAGGTAGGTATACAAACTCATTGAACTCTTACACTGGCCATTTCAACACTCACAAGCTAAATTGGTCTCAAGTGACTGTTTAAAGGTCAAGAATTGACATTCCTTACTTTTAACACCTACATATTAGTTTCATGGTAGTGGTGAGTAATAAGCCACATTGTTAACTTAATGGTTTAAGCTGCAAAGAGCTAATTTCACAGAACATGATCCAGCACTAATCCTTTATTTCACATATTTTCTTAATAGCAGCCCGTGAAGTAGATTAATTGTAGCCATTGTGCTTGAAGGTACTTGATAATGTCCTCAACTCAAATAGTGCCTTTGTGATCAAGGATTTCACATGAGTGTTAACAGTGTCCAGACTTGAATGCCACAGAGCATTGGGCTAAACACTGCCTGACAACTCTAATAACTCTTCTGTTTAAGCTCTTTTCTTCAGTTTAGTTTCAGCACAGTAATGTCTAGTTAGAAGTGTGACAGATCAATAAGATTTTTTTTTTCAATAAAAGATGAGTACTTGGAACTTATAATCTTGGTGAACTATTTGTCTTAATAGTGATAAGGTGATTATGTAATAATTATACCAGACCTACATGGAACTGGAAACTCTTGGTCTGCTAACATAACATAGAGATTCCCATAGGCTAATAGATATTAGCGTCATGCTAGTAGAAGAAAGCATTTTGAAAACAGTTTAATAAACATTGCTATTTAAAAGTCAAGAACTGTTTAAATTTCTTTAAAAAATTATAATTTTCCAGACGGCATTAGTCTAGAGCCTTGAGTCAGATGGCAACCAGCTCCAGTTAAAGATAACATGGCACATTGCTAACTTGCTAACATGTTAAGGTTTCTAGGTGCAGCTAATTTGGTTCTACATTATGTTTATCAGTCTTTGCACATAGGCTACTACATATTCTCTGTATGACTGCATACACCAAGCTGTAAGGTCTGTACTGTCCTGCCCTCACTTCTTTCTAGTAGTTTTAGTGTTTTGTACTTTGAAGCTGTACTGTTTCAAAGAAATATGGCTGAACATGTTTCCCTTTTCTCTCAGCACAGTGTGTGCAGTGTTGGAATTGTTTTTGTTTTTTTAGTGTAAAATCCTGTTCTAAAATGTGAATTTAGATTTGAGTGAATAGTTTTAAACAGTGATAGGACCAAACATCTGCATTGTGTTGTCATATGATGGAGCGTTGTGTTACGTTGTCACTGCACCATCACTTTTAAATGCAAATCGAGAAGCTATTTGTAGTGGTGTCCTAGAAGAACCACAAAGAACCTGCCAACCTGAGATTATTTATTTAAAAAAGGCGGCTACCCTAAGCTAATGTTGAGCTGTTCCATATGAGTTCTTTAAGTTAGTTTGGGAACAAATATTAAAATATGCCTTCAAGATAATACATATTACATTTTATACTGGTCTTTGTGGCAACCTGATGACCGACCCCCTCAGTTTTGATGCATCTTTATTGCTGGTATCCTGTAGGGTACACATGGCTCCATTTAGGCATTTTTTAGCTGATTACTCTTACATCTTCCTGGCATTCCACCACAGTCATTCACTAGTGTATGTTTTACCATATATGGCATGCTTTCCCAGGCAGCTAAGAGAACGTGATGACTAAGGAAGGGCCATGGCTTGGGAGGGACATTCTGACCCTGAACTGAGGGAGTAATGGGGAGGGCACAGGATGTAGCGTGTGTCTATTTCCTGTGTATTTCCCCCCTCCTTTCTTTGTCGCTGTCTTCCTTGTATTTACTTAATAATCAGTGGACATTTTTTTCTTTCACGCTTGTGTGTGCTTAATTTGAGTCTGAGAAATTAGCCCAAATGGACCAGTTTGTGGGTCCACGCTTACACTTGTAACTACAGAACATATTAGCTTCATAGTAATTACTTCATAATATAGATTAAAACTCAAGGACTGTATATATGTACGTATATTTTTGCTTCTTAATTTTAAAGCTGGAGTTGTGAGGCTAACACACACAAGTACTCAGTAGTCACCTAAACAGCCCAGTCTGTCAAAATCACCAAAACGTCTTTCAAATGGCTTCTCTCAGCTCCACATCCAGATCTTAATTTAGTCTCACAGACTAGCCAATGTGTTTAAGACACGGTATCACTAAGACTACCAATTAAGGATAAGAATCAATTGTAGTGATGATCATAAATATGAGGGAATCTGATCCTAGATGTGTTTTCTCCCAATGCTGAGTTTTTGTTTGATTTTCTAGTTCACAGTAAGTCATACTTTGTCCGTAAACCACACCAACTAGTCTGTTAGATCTTACTTAAGATCTGGATGCATTTTTTTAAATAATAATTTTATTTCTAAGTTTTTGCCAATTTTCCCCCCTTCCCAATGTAGTAGTAGCCAATTAGCCCTTCCCATCCATTAGGACTCTCATCATCACTTTGCACTGTCCCTGACTCTAGCAGGGTAAAGACAAGCACAAGCCTCCTCCGTTGCGTGTGATACAACCACCACCTCTTTTCAAACTACCGCTGATACATTGTCACTGGGGAGCCAACACGCTCGTAGGAAAGCACAGGATTCCCAGCTCTGAATGGGCCAATCAGTAGATGCCTGAGCCAGCAGACATTGCAATGTGTGATTGATAGTGAGAGAGAGAGCACCATCCATGGTCAATTTTTGCTCTCTTGGGCCCCGGCTGTTGATGGCAAACAGCATGACCGTGATTCAAACTCATGATCCTCTGGTCATATTGTCAGCATCTTAGCCTGCTGAGCCACTTGGGACCCAATATCTGGATGCAGTTTGAGTGGGTTTTAGATGTTTTGGTGATGCAGCAGGCGAACTGGGCTATTTTGGTGACTGTTGAGTCCTAGTGTTAGCAATGTTAGCCTCACAGCTCCGGTTCTGAATAAAAGAAGCAGAATTTGGACTCTGACCATGCCTTGGCTTATCGGCTACACCTGTTGTAAGTGACAAAATATACAAAAAGCAAGAACAATCTCATTAATTGATTAATTCTGTGTAGTTTAAAGTGTTATAATTAACATTTGTGAAGTATAGAAGCTTACCAGAGGGAAGCTAAACTGTTATAATTTCTCTTTTATGGATAGCCTGTAAAAGCAACATTAAAAAGTATGAGTGGAGTAATTGTATGCACTGCGGCTTGATGGATGGGCCTTTTCCAGAGGGAAAATTCATCATCCTGTTGAAAACCATATCAACTATGGCTGTTTAGATGGCATCAGGGGACATATATACATATTTTAGTGCTGTATGGAGTTCAAGTTATTTGTGTGTTGCACAACACACTGTCATTTAGTGGATGTATTATCCTCTCCAGTTCCACAGTCTGTGGATTCCTCAGCCTGTGGTGAGGAATTTCATGTTGCCGCTTTGACGTTACTCAAAATTAGATCAAGTTTAGACATTTTGCTTCACTTTTCATCCCCGATGTAACAAAAGAGTGCTCGTTGTTTTTCCATTTCTGTCCCGCTCTGGCCTTTTTATCGCCTTCAGATTGAGCTGGCTGAGGATACAAACTTTGGTTAGAGCTAGAATTTTGTTGCTTGCATGGCGTTCACCACAGGAATCCACAAAGATTGTCCAGTATGCCAACATTTCTCACCCAAAGCTCAGATAGCTCGCCCATGAGGGAATGGCTCTCAGGAAAAATGAGTCTACTCTGTTTTCCCTTGTGCTTTGCTTTCTCCAAGCTCTTTCATGCTTTTTATAGGGGCTCTTCATAATCTGGCACCCAGATTTTATAACCTTCTTATAGAACAGTATGACTGCTCGATTAAACCTTGCAGATATTCTTTGTAACTGTAACGTAGTAAGTATCTAATTGTTTGAGTTTGCTCTTTGGTCCCTGTGGACAGACAATTCACTATAGAGGCTCCGTTGTGTCTGTTCTGAGGCAAAGCTTTGTTTGCTAGAATCTCGAAGGGAGGTGCAGTTACAGAGTGTAAACATTTGCTTTTTTGTTTGCTCTTGATTATGCGTCTCGGCCTTGTTTTTCTCGTTCTTAATAACACTGACATCACCATCGGTGCAAGCAGCATGTCTTAATATTTATATTAAAAGCAAACTACCACACGGCCAATATATTGAATATATTTTGGATATTTTTAAACCTCAAATATGCTATTTAGAAGATGTACATTTACTGAACACTATTTCATGTGCACTTACTTTTGCACAGGTCACGTTCTGCATTTTAGCTATTTCAGTAAATAAAGAGTATGTGTGCTTTAAAACGTATGTTCATTAGAAAATAAAAAAAACAGCTTACGATAGCAAGATAATGACCCAAAAAGTCCAAGCTCTGCCAGAACTACCTCAGGAAACAACAACAAGATGGTCAGCTTGAAAACATGGAGTGGAGCACAGTCTCCAGACTTAAACTCCATCCAGCTGATTTGGGATGAAGTGAAAAGCAAAGCAAACCTACAAGAGCCAACATTTATGTGATGTTTTGCAGCAGATTAGTGAAGAACTGTCTGAAGAATGTTTGATGTCTGTTGTAGAAAGAATGTCACGAGTGTGTTCAGCTGTTATAGCTGACAAAGGTGCTACTTTGTGTCCAAAGTTTAGACACATTTTGGTCTTTAAACTGATTCAATGAGTTCTTATTTAACTCATGTGCTTTCATTTCAGAGTCAATCAGACTTTAAACATCATTTTCAATAAAAAGCTGGAAAAATTGGGGTGTTCTAAGAGTTTTGACCAGCAGTATAGATTTGTCACGATAACACTATTATGATTTTAATTGCGATATCAAGTGTAGTGTCATGATACTTGATACCAAATTAATCACATGTTTACAGTTGAACTAATGTCTGTTTTTTCCCCTTAAATTTAGTTTCTGTAATCCCTACAGAAGCCTTCAGTTGTCAGAAAAAATACAGCAAGTAATTTTTAATGACCAAATTTGTGCATACTAGTTACTGAATAATTTATTTAGCAGTAGTTAGTAATAGTTAGTAGTTTGTTATTTTCTTAGCTCCGTTCATTGTTGTCAGTTTGATTTGTATCTGAATTATAAACTCTCAACCCCTGACCTCTGCACCTCTGTGATTAGGCTGAGGGTGATGTGGCAGCGTTGAACCGCAGGATCCAGCTGGTGGAGGAGGAGTTGGACCGGGCTCAGGAGAGACTGACCACTGCCCTGCAGAAACTGGAAGAGGCAGAGAAAGCAGCTGATGAGAGTGAGAGGTGTGTAGAAGCACACAGCATGCTGGGGCTACTGCTTTTCTACAGCTCACTGACATAAGAGTGGTCACAGTTCAGACTGAACCAACTTATATGCCATTTCCATATTACTAAATAGTAGATTCCAGACACTGACACTAACAAATCTGATCAAAAGTGTATATTCTAAATTATGAATAGATACTACATTTATATAATTAGAAAAATTAATATGTATTGATTTAAATTTGTTGAAAAGCTGTTGTTGTGCATGTAATTTTGTATTGTTGCTAATGATGAAAAGTGTAAATAGAAAATAAATGTGATTGTTTGTGTACTTACTATGTAATTTAGTATGTAACTTTGTTTAAATGTATGTACAGTAACAGTCAAACGTTCTGACACACCTTCTCATTCAATGTTTTATTTTTATTGTTGCCTACATTATAAATGAACACTGAAGTCATCCAGACTCTGAGTGAACACATAATGAATCATGTAGTAAACTTAAAAGTGTTAAACAAACCAAAACTTTTTTTAGATTTTACTTCAAAGTAGACACACAACTGATGTCTCAAACACATTAAGAGGCAAGAAATGCAAGTCCTGACCTCTTGTAAACACACAGCTGTTAACTGAAAGCCATTCCAGGTGACTATCTCATAAAGCTGACTGAGAAAATGCCAAGAAAGCTGCATCTAAGCAAGAGGTGCCTACTGTGAAGAATGTCAAATATAAACATGTTCTGGTTTGTTTACTTGTTTGTTTACTAAATAATTACATATATGTTTACTCATAGTTTAGATGACTTTAGTATTAATCTACAATGCAGAACATTTTTAAATCATAAAAAACCACTGAATGCCCAGAAGGTGCCCAAACGTTTGACTGGAACTGTATATATATGAAAAAGTTACAGTTAATATTAAGTCTAGAGTTTAAATGGATAAGTGACAAAACTGGACAAGGATTAAATTTGGAACATTTATAAATGTTAAGTCATTCTAATAAGGTTTTTGCTGGAAACTTAGCCAAGTTCTGTAATCGCATTAGCCTGTAGAACATCACTATTGCACTGGTTCTTTGAAGAAGCTCAAAGCTGTGATGTAAGCTTACCTAATGGTCAGAATAAGACCATACAAAAACAGTTCAGTTTTTAACCTAAAATAACCCAGAGACTCTGTTTTCTTAGAGTAACTGAGCTTTTTCTAGCTGACAGCTAATTTACTGAGCTTTGATATTTTGCATTCTCCAGAGGTATGAAGGTGATTGAGAACCGAGCCATGAAGGATGAAGAGAAAATGGAGATCCAGGAGATGCAGCTAAAGGAGGCCAAGCACATCGCTGAAGAGGCTGACCGAAAATATGAGGAGGTGAGTTAGCAGAGCCTTGCTGGAGGCATGGGGGGGCATTCATACTTAAAACAAATATGGTGTGTGTGTGTTTGTGTGTGTTTCATTAAAAAACACCTTCTAAAACAATTACTTATCATTCTGCACTGCTCTACAAATACAGTCCATCTGTTTCTCTGCACACACACACACACACACACAAACACATATATGTACATATACAGTAGACTGGACCCTGTATGTACCTCCACCACTTACTTACCAGCTCTACTACATCCCCACTACATCACTACAGTAGTGACTAAGGTTGAGGGTACGGATAAAGCATTTGTGACAAGTACGATCATGATATGAGTAAAACTCGTCAATATCCGTGCTTGTGCTGAAGGAAAATCCTCATTGAGTAACTTACTGTCTTCACAATCTGTGATTGGCCAGTCACACAGAGCGCCCACCCCTCTCTACACAGACGCGCCTCTCTGTGTATGAGAGAGTGAGGCACAGCTCTGGCTGCACAGACAGTTACTCATTTACACACACATATTGAAAACACACACACAGACACACACACCTTAATCAATATTGTTTAACTTTGTGTGGAAAAAAATGCCAAGTAGTAAAAATAAATAAATAATTGAAAGGAAAAAAAATCAGTTTGATGATAAAATAAAAAAATAAAAAAGGAAGTTGTGTTGAGTATGACAGCTCTTGTTCATGAATAGTAAATAATTCTCTTACTTTTGTGATCAAAAACATTGATTTGAATCTCAATGTTGAGGCTGTTCTGTAAATAGTTTTCAAATAAACAACATATAGCAACTTCTGATCTATCCATATCAGTTTCAGACTTAAAGTAATGTACCGATTTAAGCCCAACCCACTTCTGGTTAAACCACGCCCAATTCCGGTTTAGGCCACGCCCACTCAGAGTACAGATACGGACACAGATAATTTAGAATGTTGAACAGATACAGATACAGATAGTGGTGTACTCGCTCATCCCTAGTAGTGACACTGATGTGGTGGCACTGTGATATTGATACACGGGTGCATAGTGGATAAGACACTGCTGACAATTAAATTTACATATGATGGATTATTTGATGATGCACTGAATCATTTCCTAAACAACTGTAATCTGATTGAATCATTGTGATGTCAGAGGTGTGAGGTTATGTCAGTCAGTCATCAGTTGGTAATTAGTCCACTCTTCTGTCCTCTGCCAAGCTCTGTATTCTGAAAGCTGCTGTTTCTGTCGCAGGTGGCCCGTAAGCTTGTGATTCTTGAGGGTGAACTGGAACGAGCAGAGGAGAGAGCTGAGGTGTCTGAATGGCAAGTGTTCCCCTTCTTTAACTCCTTAAACTTCAAAATGATTGAGTTATTTACTTATTGGCGTGAGGAATGCCCATAATATTAAGCACTTACATTCTAGACCTGTTTGCAGATTCACACCTTAGTTCCTCACTCCCATAACTAAAGAACCATAAATCAAGTCAAAAGAAGTGGTTTTCAGTACTTTATTGACTAAAACATTCTCAATATATTTACTCACAGCAAGGCCAGTGACCTGGAGGAGGAGTTGAAAAATGTAACCAACAACCTCAAGTCTCTAGAAGCTCAGTCAGAGAAAGTAAGTCAGCAAAGGCATTATTATCAGCAGCATTGTGTTAAAGTAGTGGTTTAGTATTTCTTTAAAGAGCACATTACAAACCCAAAGGGCTCCCAGTAGAGGTTAAACAAAGGTGTCAAAAGGTTTGACATTCATTACTCAGGTAGAAGTATAGATACTAGGGTTTAAAAAGACTTTTATAGAAGCTGAAGTATCAACTAAAGCTTTTTACTCAAGTAAAAGTGCAAAAGTTCTGGTGTCAAAACTACTTAAAGTATAAAAGTAAAAGTCATGTAAGAAAAAAAAACTTAGTCTGTGCCACAGGGGCATATAGTGCCCAAAATACATTGTTTCTAAAAGCCATAATGACTATAATGTTATATTAAAATGGTAATGTTGAATTTTTTGGGATGTACTGGCTTCCTGTTTCAGCTGCATATATGACCCTTAAAAACTAACACATTTTAGTCATTTAAAAATATTAGTGGACCATATATGTGTAGTACTGAGCTTACTGGAGAGTGACGAGATACGTGACGTGCAGATGTGATGGATGGCTTACCAATAGGGTATCAGAATGGTATATGTTTATATTTATCATCCAACCACAGTCACATTCACTCTTTCTGGATGGTCAGTTTATCTGGAGAGGATGTTTTTTAAATTATGACAAACCAAAATGAAATAGGTAGAAATAACGAGGCTGTTTTTAAAATGTAAGGAGTAGTAAGTACAGGTAATTACATGAAAATGTAAGTGAGTAGAAGTAAAAAGTTGTTTGAAAATAATTACTGTACTCCAGTAAAGTATAAATAACCAAAATTTCTACTTAAGTATAGTAACAAAGTATTTGTACTTCATTACTTGACACCTTACTTGAGGTTATATATACTCCAATTTAGTTTTGTAGCTTGTGGCTTGAAAATGTTCAGTCCTTCTTGCTCTGTACTAGAAGTGCTTTAAAATATATGATGCATGTGTTAAGCTGTAAAATGTGTAAATGTGTCAGTGCTCCTGCTGGTTAGGGATCTGGTCTTGTGACCGGAAGTTTGCAGGTTCGATCCCCGGGCAGGTCATGACCGAAGTGCCCTTGAGCAAGGCACCTAACCTCCTACTGCTCCCTAGGCATCATGGATTGGGATGCCCACTGCTTCGGGTACATGTTCTCACAGCCTAGTGTTTTCACTAGTGTGTGTGTTTCACAGCACAGATGGGTTAAATACAGGGGTTAAATTCCATTGTGTGCTATCATATTAGCAAAAATTTAATCAAATAAACATTTGTTGTTCAAGACACTGAAGAGTGTTTTAAATTGATAATCTATTCAGTACCAGGTTTCATGAAGCTACAGTTGGTATTGCTATGAAAATCAAAATGTTCTTATTATAATATATAATATTATAATTCAGATAAACATTAGCTATAAGGTGAGTCATTAAAGACAAAAATCATGCATTCCTGTCTTTCACTCGCACAGCAACATTTTCTTTTCTGTTTCAGTACTCAGAAAAAGAAGACAAGTATGAGGAGGAAATCAAGGTTCTTAGTGACAAACTGAAGGAGGTAAGGAGAAAGATTCTCTGACCAATAGAATGGGATGCATGCTTTGACTAGTGTCTGACCCATCCCCCTTTATTGTGTCTGAACAGGCTGAGACTCGTGCTGAGTTTGCAGAGAGGACAGTGGCCAAACTGGAAAAATCCATTGATGACCTGGAAGGTATGAGCATATTAATTTATAAAAGTTTTTAAAAAGTTCTTAACCCTTTGGGGTCAGCGGACCCACCTGTGGGAACATGCAGAAAATTCTGCATTAACACTTATATAACTGTGAGACTTTATCCTTGAAACTAAATTGAACATACCCTGAAACCTTAAAGGGTCTACTTCTCAAATATATAGCTTGAATCAAAACATATTTTAGACTCTTGTGAGAGCGAGTCAGATAGCTGTGCATATTTTCCCGCCAAAAGATCTGTCATTCATATGATAATGACATGGTAATTCCTGACATTCCATTGGTGGGTTCTAGTGGCCTGGAATCTGTGGAATGTGTATTAAACAAAGAGGTGAAACTGAACAAAAGACTTATCACCTCACACATATCCCATAAATATTCATTGTAGGGTTAGTGGCTGAGGAAAAGTGTCACCTCACATTTGTTAAGCTTTAGAAATAAAACCACATACAATTTCTAGTCTTGTCTTTCTATTTCATTTTCTAGTCTTTCCAGTCAGAGTCTTGTCTATAAATGTTCAGTGTTTTTTCACAATATATCAGCACAACAGTTTAGAGCAGATTTAATCAAAATATAGATTTATGACACTCTTACTGTTTTGACACTGTTGTTGCTGAGTTTATGCTGAACAAAAGCCTGTGTA
>BRDA01007116.1:14208-36839 GCA_036984385.1 Crenuchus spilurus
TGTTTACGACAAAGATCGGGCTTAGGTTTGTGTTCAGAAAAGCCGATACCGATCAGTTAAAAAATGCCGTGATCGGCCCGATTCCGATCTTTGAGCTCGGATCGGGACATCCCTAGTTAGGACTGTCTTAGAAAACGCACTATGCCTAGTGTGGGGCTTAATAATATGCAACCTAATAATCTGAATGATACTGTAGGTCTATTGGAATTAAAATTTTCATATAAACACATACAGCCCACTTTACCCAGAGAGAATAAATGCAGTATTTTGTTTTCTTTGCTAATAATAGGTCAGTGATTCAGTGCTGCTGTTGCTGAAACTGTAGTCTGTACATCTGTTAAATATGCAAGGTCAATTCATTAAGAAAGGAAGTCTTATGCATTGTTATATAGGGATATAATACACAAAACCTCATACAATGATGTTTTTCCCAGTGTTAATGTACTTCAGTAAATTGATATGACTGTGACCAACACAGTCATAGAAGTGCTGGACCTCCTCAGGCAGATTTAAACAAACTTTTGTAATTGGGTCAGATTCAATGGGTTGGTGTGTATAAACTTTTTGTGAATGAGGTGGTGTACATCTTACATAATCTGTTAAATTGATGCTATATTCTTTTCATGCATTTGTGAATGTCACTTGCTATTTTACAACAGCAAAACAAAGGGATATCATCCTTTTATAATTCTACTGGTGGGATATGCCCAAGAGTCAGGGTTTGAAAAAATGTAAAATTTGTGTAGACTGTGAGGGCATCTACTATGTACAGCCCTCTTCAGGTTAACACACAGACTTTCAGGGCTGGGCTCTGGCTGGAACATTCCAAAACTCTGATTTTCTTTTGGTGAAGCCATTCTTTTGTCAATGTGGAGGTTTGCCTTTGTTGTCATGTGGAAAGGTGAAATTCCTTTTCATCCTAACTTTTTAGCAGAGGCCTGTAGGTTTTGTGCCAAAACTGACTGATATTTGGAACTGTTCATAATTCCCTCCACCTTCTCTACAGGCCCAGTTACAGAAAAAGCTCTAAAGCATAATACTGCCTCCACCATTCTTCACTGTGGGTGTTCGTTTAGTGATGTGCAGTGTTGGCTTTGGCCAAACATACCTTTTTGTAGTTCAGCCTTTTTATTCTTTGGCTTTTAATACATGCTGAGACTTTGCTTTTATTCCTGTTTGTGTTTTATTTGCTATTATTGTTGTCCTTATCTTTTTGTTGAAGTGTATTGGTTTATTTGATTTATATATGTACAGCACTTTGTTGCAGCTGCTGTTGTTTTAAGGTGCTTTATAAATATAGTAGTAGTAGTAGTAGTAGTAGTAGCAGCCTTGGTCACATTGGACCACAACAGGTTTCGCAGATGGTTTTGGCAAAATATAGTCAAGCCTGGGCATTATTTTTGCAAGAAATTGCTTGTGTCTTGCTACCCCACAGCCCAGACAAATGAAGAATATATGAGATTATCAAATGTACTACACAACCGGTACTTACCAGAAATTCCTGCAACTTCTTTAGTGCTTCTTTAGCCTTTTGGCAGCCTCCTGTATCTGTTTTTTGTCTTTTAATTCTTTTTCAAAGATGTCCATTTCTTGGTAATGTCACTGTTGTGCCTAATTTTATACACTTCTTGATGTTTACACTGTGTTCCATGGCATATCTAATGCCTTGTGAATGTTTTGCCTCCTTCTCCTGTCTGATGACTTTCAACAATGAGATCCCTTGGATGCTTTAACACTGCATTTCCCAGGTTTGCAGAAAAAAACCCTTCTTGTGAGCCATTCGAGAGGTAATGTGATGTAAATGGGAGTCTGTAGGGCTAGTGTGTAGGGTCTAGGGAACATGTCGTAGTGCGAGTTTTGTTTTGGTATGTGGCCTCAGCCGCTCGCTCGATTCGGCCTCGGCCGCTTGCTCGGCTCGTGTGTGTGTGTGTGTGTGTGTGTCTGTGTGTGTTCGTGTGAATACGCGCATGCAAGCCTGTAGCATGATTCCTGCTCTATTTTATATAAATATTTTTTTCCTTTGTGGAAAGAGGACTTACTCTCAGTTAAACTGAGGGACAGTCTCCGTGAGACTAAATGTGTGACGACGCGCTTATTTGCATGACAAGTGAAGCAGAGCAGCAGACAAAGGCTGTTAATGGCTCCAGCATTCCAGTGCGGGTGAGAGAGACGATGAAAATTTTCGTCAGTTTGGGAATTCTAGTGTTTAATTCTAACTTAACAGTACATATCAGGAAAATCTTACTAGAACAGCTGAACTGTATTTGGGGTTAATGAGAATGACTTTAAATGATGTCAGTTGTGTACTGACTACTATTTAACATGAGTTTGAATGATTGAACGATGTGCGATTAGTTATTTCTGAGCACAGCCACATCCCCAATTGTAAGAGAGTGTGCACATTGTGTGCAGCCACATTATTTTAGTTTTTTTTTTTCTCCTCTAAATGATATCAGTCTTTTTTCAGTTGAATTACACAGACTATTATTCACATTAAACATGGAAAAAGTTTCAAAAATTATTTACGTTAGTTACATTTGTTTAAGTCACAAAAACCTAGCAACCTGTGTAGACTTTTTTATATCCACTGAATATACACTGGTGTGCAAAGGTTTGTGCACCCCTGGCCAAAATGACTATAATGGTAACAGTTAAAATATCCAAAAGACATAAAGTCAAAATTGAAACTGTTTTCCATATTTTCAGCAAAATCTGTGTATTTTTCTTTTCTACAATTTCAGAGTGAAGAAGGTAAATGAGCACCTTGCAAAAATATGGGAATCCTAGGAGATTGGAGCACTCGGATAATTTTGACTGAGGTCTCAGACCTTAATTAACCTGTTAGGGTTATGGATTATTCACAGTCATCACCAGGTGATGCAAATTTCAAAGCTTTACTAATACCCAGACTCTAACCTCGGCCCAAAAAACAACAGCCATGGGTTCTTCTAAGCAGCTGAGTAGCAGTCTGCAAATGAAAATGAAGAAATGGCAGTTTCAGTTGATTTCAAGATCAGGTCTGGAAGACCAAGACATTTTTCAGATACAGCTGCTGATAGATTTAGAAAAGCAAATCAGAACACCAGCTTGACTGCAAAAGACCTTCTGGAATATTTAGCTGCCACTGCACCTCGATTGGGTTGAGGTCAGGACTCTGACTGGGCCACTTCAGGCGTAAATTCTACTGTTGAAGCCATTCTGTTGTTGATTTACTCCTGTTTTGGGCCGTTGTCCTGTTGCATCACCCATCCTTTGTTGAGCTTCAGTTGGCATCAATCCATCCAGGCCCTGAGGCAGCAAAGCAGCCCCAAACCATGATACTCCCACCACCATATTTCACAGCTAGGATGAGGTTTTGATGTTGGTGTGTTGTACGTTTTTTTTCTCCACACGTAGTGTTGTGTGTTCTTTCCAAACAACTCCATTTTGGTTTCATCTGTCCACAGAATATTTTACAGGTGGAGCATCTATGTGTTCTTTTGCAAACTTAAAACGTGCAGCAATGTTTTTTTTTGACTGCAGTGGCTTCCTCTGTGGTGTCCTTCCATGAACCCCATTCTTGTTTCATGTTTTACTTGTTGTAGATTTGTCAATAAAAATGTTAGCATGTACCAGTACCTCATTGATGTACCTCATTGTACCTCATTGAGCATTCTGCACTGTGCTCTTCCAACCATCTTTACAGGATGACCACACCTAGGGAGAGTAGCAACAGTGCTGAACTTTCTCCATTTGTAAATGGGTAGTCTTACCGTGGACATGTGATCATCAAGGCTTTTAGAGATACTTTTATAACCCTTTCCAGCTTCATGCAAGTCAATAGTTCTTGAACATTTGTCTTCTGAGGGCTCTTTTGTGTGAGGCATGGTTCATATCAGGCAATGCTTATTAACAACAGCAAACTCAAAACAGGTGTGTGTGTTTTATAGGACAGGGCAGCTTTAAGCAACACACATAATCCCATCATAGCGATTGACTATACATTTACATTTAAGGCATTTAGCAGATGCTTTTATCCAAAGCGACTTACAATTGCGGGTTAGATTTCAGTTGTGACCTGCCTGGGATCGAACCGGCAACCTTCAGGTCACCAGACCAGATCCTTAACCACTAGGCCACGGCTTCCCCTATAGGTTGGCTAACTCCTGGCTTCAATTAGCTCTTTCAGAAGTCATTAGCCTAAAGGTTCACATACTTTTTTCACCCTGCACTGTGAATGTTTACATTTTGTGTTCAGTAAAAACATGAAAACATATAATTTCTGTGTGGCATTAGTTTATGCAGACTGTGTTTGTCTATTATTGTGACTTAGATGAAGATCAGAACACATTTACTGACTGATTTATGCAGAAATCCAAGTAATCCCAAAGGGTTCACATACTTTTTCTTGCAACTGTATATCTGCAAATGCAAGGGACTGAACTGTTTCACAACTACAATGAGCTTTAAAGTCCTGTAAGATGGTTTGTGTGTGTGTGTGCATGAGTGAACGAGCAGTGGGACAGAAAATTTGTGGTATAAAAAGGTGGTAGTAAATTCAGGGTCCTGCTGATGGTGTTGTATGAGGATGATTGCCCTGTAAATATCCGCAGGGTACGCAATGGGATTCATGGGTTGAGAAGAGGTGGTGCAGTGCAGTGAAAGTCTCGTTTAATGCAGAAAATGGGTCACAAAGCAGATGTTAATGATTGGAACAAAGGTGTGATTATAATTGCATTTGAATTCATGTGGAATTTTCAACATACATATGGATGAAAACCTTAATAATGAACGAAAGCTATTAAAAGACAGCATTATGGAAATGAGATTAAACAGGTATACTGTACTCTTTGTTTCATATTATCTGTGTTAACTTTGCCAAATGAAATATCCCTTAAAATTTCTCATTTCCCCACAGGTCTCACAGATGCCTCGATTAGGACTAATAGCTGCAGCTTTTTCTAATGGAACTGTTGCTGTTTTTAGTCTACCACACCCAGAGGCCCTAATGGCTCGACACGAAGCTACAGGTGAGTGTTTACAAGAGCTGAATCACTGCATGGATATTTCTGAATGAATGAACCCTGAGAAGGAAACCGCTACCCAAACATAACTCCTCTGCAGAATCTGATGTATCAGAGAAAGATTGAAACTCTTTTCTGCAGGGCTAGCTTGCTACTCGTTATGTAAAATAGACTCCTAACTTGTTCTCTGTGAGGAAAAGGAAGAATTTGCATCCCTGTACACATAGAATCTAGCACCATCTTTCCTTCAGATCTTTCCTTCCTCAAAGCCTGACGATTAACACGAGTTGAGTCTGACCAGTGCTCCAGGTTTAGACCACTAAACAAAATCTGAATATTTGTAAATATGCTAGATAATTAATCTAAATCATTCTACTTATTTGTTAGTGGTAATTTGAAAATAAATGCTGCCATTCTTGGGAACTCTTACCTTTGTCCATCTACATTGTAATTTTAATTGTAACTGCTAATAGCATTAGCATGGCATATAAAATAAAGGCTGCTTATAAATGATTTTTTTATAATTAAACAAAAAATGAATCCCAAGTTCTTTGTTGGTGCTACTTAATGCTGATTTGTCCTATACCTCCCTGTTGTAAAGCCACCTTCTTCTCCCAGAAGGGGGCAGCAAACTAAAACAAACTGCCCGAGCATTCTGCCTGCAGTTTTTAGCCATGTCAGCACGTAAAATAGCTTACACTTGTCCTTGTAATATACATGATTATGTTTTTGGAAGCGTTAACATTTTAAATACTAAGAATTTAGGACAGTATCTCCTTACTATGTCATCATCATAAAATATAGAAGAGCTGAAATATTTCACTTCATGATATTTCAGATTTTGTGATTAAAAACTGTAACTTGAAATGGGGTGGGGTGGGGGGAACCAACGTCAGTTCAGGGTAAACGTTCAGTGTTTGGTTTAAGGTCATTTCTATAATGCTGTCTTCTGCAATATCTGTATTGCCGGTGGTATTGCAGTATTGCAGTAATCTAGAGTCACCATACTGATGTTTATTTGGTTGAAAAGCTAAATATTTTAAACATAGAGAACTCAAATAATGATTGTTGGACAGATGTATAGTGATATTTGTTATGCTGGTTGACTCATGATTTGATTTCACTGCAATCATCGCCATCCCTGGATTTTAAACATCCATTATCTGTGTGTATGTGTGTGTGTCTGCCTGACTGCATGCGTGTGAGTGTGTATGAATGCGGGCACACACTGCACTTCTGGGGATGCTCATTCATCAAAGTCAGAAATGGAGAGAGAGAACCCCATAGAAAGAATATCAGTAAGAATTTCTCTCCTCTGAGGAAATTAATTATGGTTTCTGTTTATTATTAGAATACAGTTATGCTGATCATCCTTCTACCTTTAAGGTCACTTATTATATGCTCTTAAATGATCTTTTCTAGATAATATGGCATTTATATTTGGAACTTGGCATTGATTATATTGCAGCATGTCTGTGAGTTTGCTTGGCATATCACTCATCTTTATGATTCAGGATTCATTGTGAATAGCTCATAATGATGGGTCACAACTCCACGTGTCTGCTGCATTGACCCCGAGCCATTTGATGGAAGCTGATGTATGAGATTGGATGTTGATTGTGGTAGCTCACGGGCGAGCTACAGTACAAGTACTTCTATGACAGATATGGATGAGCCTGCTTGATGGGGTACAATGGGATCCATTTATGTTTCTTGGTGCTCTTTCTTATCTTTCTTAGGACTATTCTCGCAAAGCTTCCAGTTTGCTCACTGTAAAATGTATATTAGCATTAGATTAACATGATAAATGTAATTAACTGACCTGGTTGCCATGCTATTCATCACATTCTTAAGCAAATATTCTCTGCAGCAGATTGTTTATATATCTAACCTATGTGAATGGCTTTTAACTGCTAAATAATGTAAAGTGTCTGCATATTGTACTGAAATACAAATATAATACATTTAATTTAAAATGTAGCAGTCAGTCAGTTTTTAAATATTAATTACCACATCAGACTAGAAAATGATCTTATATATACTATCTTATAATATTTTTAAATGTGGTGCCACTGTTTCATTGGTGTATTTTGAAAAGGCCTTGGGGCATCATCCTTTTTCCTTATCTTCCTTACATTCAAGCATCACAATCACATTTGTGAATGCGAACTGTTCAATTGACCCCATGGCCCTTCCTCCAGGTCCCTTTGGGGCTGTATATGGCTCAGTGTAAGCATTTTCTTTTTCTCTCCCAATCCCACTCACGCCAGTCTGCTCCTGCAGATAAGCCTCTGTCGGCACACGTTCATTAACAAACCAACTCTATTTTTCAATGCCATCATTTTCTCCCTCTCTCAGTTTCTCTGTTCCTGAAGCATTAATCCTAAAGGAAACCTGAACACATTCATTTAATTAGTGTCCTACAGCACGTAAAGGCATGCTTTCTGTAATAACTGCTTTCTTTAAAGAACTCTGAGGTTGAGTTTGTTAGTATCAACAACATCTAATTTGAGATTCATGTACAGAATTATACAAATGTATGAGAGAACCCTGACCAAGTCACATCTTACTAATTGTGCAAGTGAAAATAAGTCAAAGTTTTTTCTACAGAGAACACATTTCTGCATGTTTTAGTACTCAGATACTGTTTGTTGAACATGAACTGAATTTAATGTACGGTATGTAAAAACATTTAATTAATTAAGTGTGACACTGTGGTCTGTTTAAATGTGTGTGTTATGTATGTATGCATGTATGTATATATTTAAGTGTTTGTTGTAGATTATCCTATTTTCACTTAGGAAATTTGCAAGACATGTAATTAGACAAGAGACCCTTCAACACAATTGTGTTTCTCAATTCAAAATATGATTCTTTTGCAATTTTTTTAAAGATTATATGTATAGGTATTATGATGTATTGCTCTATGTTGCAGTTTTATTAATTTTGACTCAGAGTTATGCCTATGTACATTTTTTGTTTTTGTTTTATTTTGTGTTTTGTCCCAATTCTCCCCCCGTCCCAGTGTAGTTGTAGCCAATCGACACACCCATCCACTAGGACTCTCGCAGTCACTTGTAATGTCTCTGGCGAGAGAGAGATGCAGGGTGAAGACTCGAAGATTCAAACTCGCGATTCTGTGATTGTAGTGTTTGCGCCTTAGTCTGCTGAGCCACTTGGGGCCCAATCAAACATCTTTTATTAAGTTTTCTCTTTCTCTGCTGAGATTTATCCTGGGTTCACAGTTTTATGCTGAAGAAAAATAGAATTGTAAAAAAGTCAAAGTACACCACTGTTTGTATCTGTTCAACCAACTAAATGATCTGTATCCGTATCTGTACTCGGAGTGGGCTTGTCCTAAACCAGAATTGGGCGTGGTTTGACCAGAAGTGGGTGGGGCTTAAATCTGTACATTATTTTAACTCTGAAATTGATCTGGATTGATCAGAAGTTGCTATATGTATTGTTTATTTGAAAACTATTTACATATATTTATTTAAACTATTTATTATATCACCAGCCAAACTAAGAGAAAGCAGAAGGTAAAAAAAAAAAAAAAAAAAACCCGACCGCAGTGGAGGCAGTGACCGGCGCGACACGAGCTGTTTTCAGCTCCGTCTTGTCAAATGCACCGCGTACGTTATGAAACCAGTTCAACAAATAACTTTAAATATCATACAAACCAAAATGGAGGCAAACTGAAGAAACCCTAAGGAGTGCTGAACAGAGCAGTGAGCTAGTGTGAAGCCAAGCACCGAAATATCAGTCACTCTCTGTGTGTGTGTGTGTGTGTGTGTGTGTGTGTGTGTGTGTGTGTGTGTGTGTCACTGTCTGACTGTGTGTGCAAGAGTGAAGCACAGCTCTGCTCTGGCTGCAGAGACCTGTCTCTGTAGGGAGGGGCGGGCGCTCTGTGTGACTGGCCAATCACAGACCATGAAGACACCCAATGAGGATTTTTCTTCAGCACGAGCACGGATATTGATGAATTTTACTCGATTAATGATTGTACTCGTTAAAAATGCTTTATCCGTACTCATCTGAATTGAGCATCCGGCTCAACCCAAGCTCTTTCCATCAACTTACAGTGCTAGCATGGTAGTACAGTGTATTGTTATTCTTACATAAGCATTCTTTATACTCTCATAGTGGCTTTCCTACCTGGACGGAGAACCTGTAAACATTAATGTGCAGGAGGCTCATTTCTGACCTCTTTATATTAGTACACAAATAAAACATCTTAAATCATATATAATATCATATATAATAGTTATTGCATTGAATATTACAGATCATACTGTGAATAAGACTTTTAGCATCTGTTGGCTATAAAGCACAGACACACTTTGAGAAAGATTTGTTTCTGCCCTCAGAGGCTTCTGGAAGATAATGAAAGCCCTCACAGATCCTCATGTTATTACTGCAGAAATTACCTCTCATACTAGCCGGACATCTCGTGACCCTGAGTCTGTAATAATCGTCAAAGTTATATTTCTCAGCATGCCTCTGGCTTATGTTCTCTCTCTGTCTCTGTCTCTCTGTCTCTGTGTGTGTCTCTCTCTCTCTGTCTCTCTCTGTCTCTCTCTCTCTGTGTGTGTGTCTCTCTGTCTCTGTCTCTCTCTCTCTCTCTCTCTCTCTCTCTCTGTGTCTGTGTCTCTCTCTCTCTCTCTCTCTCTGTCTCTGTGTCTCTCTCTCTGTCTCTGTCTCTCTCTCTCTCTCTCTCTCTCTCTCTCTCTCTCTCTCTCTCTCTCTCTCTCACTCTCTCTCTCACTCTGTGTGGTCACTGACCCAGGCCACAGTCATTTCCTGACAAAGGAAAGCAACTCCCACCACACTTCACAGTACCCACTTTCTTGTGATGCACCTCAGTGAACAGCTACAACCTATTCCTTGTGATAAGGGCTGAATGATATGGGGGGAGGGGGAGTTACATTGCATGTTATATTACTGCGGTTAAGATGTTGCAATTTATATTATTTTCACTCATCGGTAGATCCAACAGTACAAGATGTGCAGTTAAGACACAGGCTTAGGCTGCACAGTAATACTAAAATATAATGTGTTAAAACGGTTAAAAATGGTGTCAAAATGAACATGTTAGCAAACTAAGAGAAGCAACAGGAAACACAAACTTGATTATACCTTTTTAAATTAAATCTAAGCGTATAATACAAATGTGATGCAAAGTAATGCAGCTAATACAAGTATTTTTTTACCATTTGACACTTTGACTACATTTCACTACATTTCTACATGGAGAATTGCTACATGTTGTGGTGTACTGTTCAGTACACAGAAAACACATGAGTGAACTCTGTGTTTAATGATTGCCCTGCATTGGAATTAGATCAAAATGATTTGTTTGTAGGACTTGGGTCTGATTTGCACAAACAAACATCAATATTATCAAAACAGTTCAGTAGGATACAGTTAAGGGTCCATCTGTTTTGCAGCATTGTAGTGTTTTGTATACAGTCTTTGCCCCATAAGCATATCAATGGCTTTGTGAATATATTTGAGTAAAATACAAAATATATAATTCTGAATAAATGGTGTTACATGGGACAGTAACAGCAGATTGTGTTGTTGGCATATTCTGTTAATAGTGCTGCACTGCTCATTAAAAGACTTTAAAATTCTCTTCACATTCTCTACTCAGGACCAGTACTGCAAGCAGTCCAGTCCCCATACCCTCTTTTTCTTCTGGACATGGTTAACATAAGACTTATTTTTGAACAGTGATTTAAGTGGCATTTGTCAATGTGACTCTTTATTGTAGTGCTTGAACAAGGTTTGCCTTTGAACAAGTTATCTCTTCCCCATTAATATCAGCTATTGATGCATAACTGTTCTTGATGCACGTATCCAATTACAGTGGTTCAGCTTATGCTTGTGGCCAGAAACCTCAACCTTTGTCTGATCAGACCACATGATTTTGGCAGAACTGATGTAGGTTTTGGCAAAACATCTTAATCATCTTTTTCATGATTTAAAAATGTTCTTCTTATCTTTTCCTCAATTTTTGAAGGATGTACAGTTCTTGGTAAAGTCACTGTTGTGCCAAATTTCATCCACTTCTTGATAGCCATCTTCCCTGTGTTCCATGGTATATTTAATGCTATGGAATTTTTGTACCCCCCCCCCTTCTTCTGACTGATACTTTTCAACAGTAGCATCCCTTTCATGTGTAAAACTCTATTGGCCATGGCTTTTGCTGTTAAATGTGACTAAGAAAATAACAGGAAAATCCTACTAGAACAGCTGAACTTTATACGGGGTTATTCAGAATCACTTTAAATGATGGCAACTGTTTACTGACTGCTATTTAACATGAGATTAAATGTGATTGGCTAATTCAGGACATAACCACATCATAAGAGGGTGTTCACCTTTATGCAACCTTATCTTAGTTTTGTTATTTTTATGTTGCCCCTCTTAATGATTTCAGTTTGTTTTTCAGTGGTATTGTGTAGATTCAGGGTCACATTAAAAGTGAAAAAAGTTCTGAAATTGTCATCTTGGTCTGATTTTTTTAACTTGACAAACACCTGGCATTTTGACAGGAATGTGTTGACTTTTTTTGACATGGTTATAATCTTATATTTGGGCGGGATGGTGGCTTTTGCCTCTCAGCGCTGAGGTCTTGAGATCAAGTCCCATCTGGTTGGAGTTTCCATGTTCTTCTTGTGTCTCTGTGGGTTTCCTCTGGGCACTCTGGTTTCCCCCCACAGTCCAAAAAACATGGAGATCAGGTGAATTGATTCTAAATGACACTGGTGTGTGTGAATGAATGTGTATGTTTATGTGTGTTTGCCCAGATATGGTTGACATTCTGTCCTGGGTGATCCCCCTTGTGCTCATTGCAGTCCTCCAGGTGGATGGTCACTTCCGGTTGAGACACTGTGTATGATTGGCTGCCGCTTCTCTCCGGTGTGTGTTTGTGGTATATAGATTGTGTTGATTATAAAGCATATTTAGGTTAGAGAAAGGAGATATCTTCAACTACGAGTTGACTGAGAGATGTCAATTCTTGTTTCACTAAGCAGAGAGACTGTGATGAGTGATGACAGAGCTTGGAAGAGAGGATGTCTGAGCAGGAATAGCAGAAAGTTAAGCTTAAACCTTTTGATATGTTACATATCTAAATACAGATCCTCAGTGAACTGTATTCACTTGTGGAAAAGGCTATATAGTAACTCCCCTTTAATGTAGTGTTGTGTTTTAAATGGTGAAAATAGATAGAAGTCCATAGGCTGATTTGAGTCTGGATATTCTTGATAGTATGTTTCAAAAGTGGGACTAAAGATTGTGATTCACATTGTGAGTTGTGTTAAAAAGAAGTTATGTGATTTTTGGGAAAGATTACCAACTTTTTTACTATTTCACAGTCCAAAATGTATTAGCCTTTTCTGCATGTGAGTGATTTGCAAACTTAAATTCAAATTTTTTTTGTGAAGTTACCTAAAAGGCTTCTGTTTTGATGACTCTTCCATGAAGATCTTATTAATGCAGCTTTTGGAGCCATCCTATAAGCAGTTTCCTCAAAGTTTTCTTGGTGTTCCAGGTTTCACCTTGGCCTTCACCATTTCTTTTAGTTATATTAGGAAAATGGCTTTATGAACAATCTTTGGTACTTTCTTATAGCCTTCTCCTGCTTTGTGGGCATCAAGGAGTCAGAATTTACCCAGACTTTTACGTGGTGCTTCTTTGGGTCATGTGGCAAAAGCCCTGTGCTAAATTGCAAGATAATAAATGTATTTCTATTTTCCAAAACGTTGCATAACTAATAAGAATAGCTTATTAAGTGAATGTCATCCTCCAACACCATCTTAGGTTTGTCAAACCTTTGGTAAACACTTCATTAGTAATGATTTTACTGTGTATCCTCATTTTTGTCTGTATACATACAATGCAAATTAAGCTGAAAGTGTTGTGTTAATTGCAATCTGAAAACCTGGTAAGAGACTGAGTTGTTAAACTCAAATGATCATGAGGATGAACTGAGGTGCAGCAAATTTGATTTAGTGTTCTTCATTGTAATGAATAGCTTTCATTACCAATGGGTGGCAGTCAAATCCTTTCTCTACTAGTTAGGTAGCTAAGCTGCCTAGCTTGAGAAAGGTAAAGAGGGGTTTAGGTTTTGTCCGGGAGTGTGCAAGTGTCACGTGGAAAAAAAGCAAATGGACAACAGGCTCCTCCTCCTCTCTTTCAATGGAGATTATTTACTGGCTTGTTTTCCATCAGACAAGGATCTATAATTGAAATGACAAAAAAGATGCATCGCTACGCAGTTGTTAGTGTTTGAACCCATGAATTTCAACCTCGTAGCTGACACCCTTTTTCCTCAAGGCTGTCAATCAGAAAAGGCTTACTCAGCCCAGGGCAAGGGCTTTCAGTGTCTGCACAGAAGGATGAAAGGTGTCGTGCTTTATCGACCTGATCGACCCTTCACCATGGTGTATGACTCTGACCTCAAGTCCTTTTCATCATACACACACATACTCCCTCAGTCACGTCCATAGACTCTCTCTTTTGTGTGTCCTATAGACTCTGTCTTTGTGTGTTATCTAAGCTGTTTTGTCATCAGGGGGTGAGTACTGACTAATTAATCAAGTCCGGCTAGGAAGCTCATTTCCCTTTCTTTTTAGGTTCTGGGAAGTAATTTATCAGCGGAAATTATTCTCAGAGAAAATGTTCCCCACATTGAGAAAAGGTTTTTGTGTCCACTCCCAATTGTCATCATTACAAAATCCCGTACCTCAGAAGTCCGTTTTCTATTCTTATGTATAGTGCAAGAGATATGTCGGTGTATGCTGGCACTTGTACAAATATTTGATGTTACTGTACTTAAAAGGGCACAATGAAAATGTTAAAAAATGAAAAAGACTTGTGGTTCATTTGAATGGATACTAGTGGGAATGATCTCTTTGCGTAATGCTAGCTGGTCCATAACACCTGTCATTTATTAATAAGTATGAACACTGAGGTTTGCACTTTGATATTAGTTTTTTTTAAAGGTGTGTTTTCATATGGACTGAGTATCATTTATGTTCATATCTAGTCAACTTTTCCAAACCATGATTTTGATCATTCTAGAAGAAGTGACCTAGCCTTAATACTGATGGTCTGAGATCAGTATTAAAAGTTTAATGTGGTTACAGTAAGATAATAATGGCACTGTGAAGCATGAAAGAGCAAAGCAATGACTCACAACACTGTTCAGTCTACTGAATGACTTGATGTTGACACACTGGCCAGTCCTTTCTCTTCTGTCTGGGCCTTGCTAATGCTTTATACTCTGGCTAAAGGGATGATTGTTCAGTATTCAGCTTCATTTTGACTGGTGTATTTTCAGATTGTAGAATGAAATGCACTCAAGCACAGAACAAAACTGACATCCTGCAGTTTAATAGTGTTCTGCATTGTGTTCAAATATGATCTGGCCCTAGTCCATATGTTAAACTTCGGGCAGAATATGTCCTTTCTTAATTGCTGTTGCACCGGCATTTGATATTCTATCACAAAAGTGTGTAATATGTTAATGAGCCTCTAACCAATGAATTAAACAAATAAACACGTTCATCTATAACTTTTATTTAACAGCATTACAATCAGCACTTTTTAGTAACTCTTAGAACCCAAAGCCCTCATTTTGTGGCCAGAGTTTTTACCTTATCTTCCAATTTCTATAACTTGAGAAAGCCTCACACATCAGTAAAATACACAAATGCTTACAATCTGCAGAAGTTCATGGTGGCGTGAAGCAAGTCATCTCCAAGTAATCCAATTTGGAAAAACTCCTAAAATACGCACTTCTTCAATCCACAGAATATTTTATTCTGGTATTATATCTCATCTCTTCACTCGGTACACATACACCACACTGTTTACTTTGAGTTGGAACTTTTGGCTCTGAGTAACTGTCATACGATAAAAAACAACTGGTTTATTCGTTTACCACAAAGTATAACACTAAAAAGCGTCCAGTGCTGTGATGAAAGTTAAACAATGACACACTTCATTATTTTATGTTGTGTTTCTCAGCTCGCCCTTTGGTAACATTCTCTTACAGCTGGTAGGATCTCCTTCTTTTGGCACCCTTGCTTGGTGTGTTTACTGCGAGTGGTGTCCACTTCTTGAGAGTCATATGTGGTGATGTTACCCTTCTGAGGGGGTAGAGCCTTATTTCACCTAAGCCCATTCGAGCCTTTCAAGTGTATGAAGATGTTTGCCCAGTTTGTCAACTGCACAATGCGTAGTGACCCGCTGTGCCACGTCACCCTCAGTAGTGGCATTTTTAAGCTTGATTCCAGCCTGGGTGTGGTCTATTCCTGCATCTCTCTCTCTTCTTCTGGATGCTAGCAGTCCTGTGACAGTTTTATATACATTATTTGTAAAGTATTTCAGTATTTGCTATTTTTTATTCTATTGTAAATTAGTTTTTTTTTAAGTGTACATAGTTTAAACAGGTGATATTAAATAACTAGTGTACTATAAACTGCTTTTTTAGCTGGAATATTGGCCATATTGTCTCTGAACAAAAAAGTGCAAGGCCTGGCTTGCTATGGCTGTCAGAGTTTTAGCAAACTCAATAAGAGGACAGAAAATTTATAAAATTATGTCAATAAAATTATGTTAATCATTCATTTTGTGTTCATAATAAGCCATGTATTCATGTATTACCAAAATTCACATATTTTCAGCTCATACACAATCTAGTTGTGACAGGGTCTGAAAAGATAGCTCAGGTGACAACTGCATTGATGTCTATATATTATATTATATACTATATATATTTCAGGAATTCCGTTCAAAAAGTGAAACTTGTATATTACATTCATTCATTACTCAGACGGATATATTTCAAATGTTTATCTTTTAATTTTGATGATTATAACTACAACTAATCCCAAATTTAGTATCTCAGAAAATGAGAATTTTACTTAAGGCCAACACAAAAAAGGATTTTTAGAAATGTTGGCCAACTGAAAAGTATGAACATGAAAAGTATGAGCATGTACAGCACTCAGTATTTAGTTGGGGCTCCTTTGGCCTGGATTATTGTAGCAAAGTGGCGTGGCATGGAGTCGATCAGTCTGTGGCACTGCTCAGGTGTTATGAGAGCCCAGGTTGCTCTGATAGTGGTCTTCAGCTCTTCTGAATTATTGGGTCTGGTGTATCACATCTTCCTCTTCACAAAACCCCATAGATTTTCTGTGGGGTTAAGGTCAGATGAGTTTGCTGGCCAATTAAGAACAGGGATACCATGGTCCTTAAACGAGGTACTGGTAGCTTTGGCACTGTGTGCAAATGCCAAGTCCTGCTGGAAAATGAAATTCCTTGTGTCAAGCCACTCGAACAAGAGAAAGCGTCAGAAGCGTCTTGCCTGAGCTAAAGGCAAAAAGGACTGGACTGCTGCTGAGTGGTCCAAAGTTGTTCTCTGATGAAAGTAAATTTTGCATGTCCTTTGGGAATCAAGGTCCCAAAGTCTGGAGGAGGAGAGGAGAGGCACAGAATCCACATTGCTTGAGGTCCAGTGTAAAGTTTCCACAGCCAGTGATTGATTGGGGTGCCATGTCATGGTGTTGGTCCATTGTGTCTTCTGAGGTCCAAGGTCAACGCAGCTGTCTACCAGGAAGTTTTAGAGCACTTCCTGCTTCCTGCTGCTGACCAACTTGATGGAGATGCAGATTTCATTTTCCAATAGGACTTGGCACCTGCACACAGTGCCAAAGCTACCAGTACCTGGTTTAAGGACCATGGTATCCCTGCTCTTAATTGTCACTAGAATTGGTGTAATGTGTTCTTTCTTAAAAGACGATGTATAACTAAAGCTTATCCTAATGTGTAAATGCTTTAGATAGAGAGCTTTATTGTCATTGTACATGATACAATGAAATTCCGAGTAGTACCTCTTAAGCGCCATACAACACACATCCATAAACAACATGCATCCATACATCCATAAAACATTCAACAAGTTTTTTTAAAGGCATATAAAGGTAATAATATAATATAAAACTCTGATATATAATATAGTAGTAACAGCAGCAATATGGTGTTTATTGCATATTTTCATTTTGACATCATCTTGATAGGGGACCATTATTCACGCTTCTGTCTTTAATTGTGTTTCATGATAAATGTTTAGCCATGTATAGAACTAAAGAACTGATAAAGACTATTGATGTGTTTTCTAACAGGAGAAGCAAGCCAAGCACCATTGATATACCGGGTAAGTCAATAAGCATTTAGCCAGTGAAAATCATCTCTTCATTTGCCTCAGACTGAGCACCCATTGCGTAAGATTCATATTTTCTTGATTGTTGAATTGATTGCTTTTTTAATTATGCTCTTGTAAGCGTACTGTGAAAGTTTATGAAATTATGTGCTCTTCACAAGTACAGCATTGCTTATATTTGTTCCCCCACACCCCTACACACACACACACACACACACACTCACTCAGAGTTGCATCAGAGATGTGCTCAGCATTTATGAGTTGGTAGAAAATTGAATGCAAAAAAATCTTCCAGCTTGATCCTGACTTGTCTATCTGTGCAGGTGAAATGCATCCTGACATTGAAACTAGGCTCCAGCCATGCAGGTCACAGTGACCAGAGTGGTCAGTGCTTTACCCTCGATTGGCTACCTGTCAAGCCACACAACATCCTAGCTGCTGGCTACTATGATGGTAATTTCTTCTACTTTTCCCAATTTAAAGGTACAATAAAATTTTGAAGAGGTAGGAAACGAGTATGTTTTCTTCATCAGTAATAGCTATATCCAGATATCCACATTGAGCTTGAAGTATTTTTAAAGAAATGTGGAATGGGAAAAGGAATATGTCATTTGATTTGGCCAGGGTACTGAAATCACTGTTTGGATATTCTAACAGCTGTTAAAAAATCTATAATTCAAGAGTTCAGTGAAAAGCCTGAAATGAGTACAGTTGTTCTTGAAAGTTTGTGAACCCTTTAGAATTGTATATATTTCTACATAAATTTGACCTAAAACTTAAGATCAGATCAAATCAGATGTGACACAGGTCTTAAAAGTTGATCAAGAGAACCATGTCAAACAAATGAGACAAAAACATTAGACTTGGTAATTTTTTAATTGAGGAAAATGATCCAATATTACATGTCTGTAGTGGCAACGGTGTGCAGGCCTTTAGTTTAAGTATGTGGTGTGACCCCTTGTGCAACAATAAATGCATCTAAACATTTCTAGTAATTGTTGATCTGCACATCAGCTCAGAGGAATTTTACCCTGTTCCTCCATACAAAACAGTTTCAACTCTCATATGATTGTGTGTTTTCTCACATGAACTGCTTGCTGCAGGTCCTTCTGCAACATTTATTTTGGATTAAGGTCAAGACTTGAGTTTCAGCTCATGGACAGGTGTCTTGACATTTTCCTTTAGTATTTTTTGGTATAATTTGAAATTCATTGTTCCATATATGATGGCAAGCCATCCTGGCCCAGCTGCAGCAAAACAGGCCCAAGCCGTGATACTACCATCAGCATGTTTCATAGTTTTCTTTTCTCCAAACAAAAATGTTTCTCATTTAAATAAAAATAAAGTATTTTGGTCTCATTCCTCCACAAATCATTGTTCTAGTAGCCTTCTGGCTTGTCCATGTGACCAATAGCAAAATCATTTGTTCATTTGTTGTGAAGATCAGACTTTGCTATATGTGGTTTTCTTTAAATAAACAAAGGACCCAGTCATGCCTGATTGTCATCCTATTGAATGACAACACCTGATTTAAATTTCACCTTCACATTTCACCTTTTTTCTAGTCTTAAAGGTTCACATACTTCTACCACTTACAACCATGTAATATTGAGTCATTTTTGTCAGTGAATAAATGACCAAGCCTAATATTTTTGCCTTATATATTTGATTTGGTTCTCTTTATTTTTTTAGGACTTGTGTGACAATCTGATGTTTAAGGTGAAATTTATGCAGAAAACAAAAAATATAAAGGCTTCACAAACTTTCAAGTACCACTTTTTATATTACAGTGGATGGTATATGTATGTATGTGGATGGGACAAAACACATTTTTTTTACTAGTACCTATATGAAGGTTGAAATCTGGAATATCAACTGTTAGTGAACAGATATTTTTCTTTAAAATGAAAACTGCTATGCTTTTAATTGAAGAGTTTCACAATGAGCATCTAAGAGTGAAACATCATGCTTATGCTTCTTTAACACTCTGCTACCCAAAGGGCAACTTACACAGATAACACAGTCACATCATATGCTGTAAGTGTGAGCTATTTCAGGCTAGATTTGCTATAGGATTTTATCAGATTCTTTTTTTTTTTAATCTTCGATGACTATTTGCTGATTTTACCCCAGTATTGATCTCTGGTATTATCAGTACTGTTTCTGTTTGCAACTACAAAATGTGATTGCTTTAACATGCAAGTGTGTACTGTAAAAATCCTGACTGATGTTGACTTACAGGTAAACACTGGAAGTCTTTACTTAATAATATCTTTTTTTTAGGTACAGTGGCGTTGTGGGATCTGAGCACCAAATCATTCTTACAGAGGGTCAAGTCTGCAGATGAATCTTTTTATCTTTACCCTTACCACTGTTTCCTTGCTCATGACAACACCATTCGCTCCCTCAGCTGGTGCAAAACATCAAGGTAAGTCTTGATTTATATTTGATAGTGATGCACCAAATGTTCAGCAACCAAAATTATTCAGCCGAAAATGGCCAAAAATAAATAAATAAATAAACTAAACATTAACAATTTCATAGATTTTCTTCATTATTTACAAGATAGTATATGGTAATACTCAGAGGTGAGTGCTTGTTGAATTTCATCAGTAAAAACATCTGAATTATCAGTAAATCTGCTGAGTTTATTTTTGAGATGAGACACTTTCCAGAGGGACCATTTATGCTATTTGTCATCAGTGCAGTGGTGTGAGCAGAGTTTTTAGTCTCCTGGGTGATTGGACATTGGTAACAGAAAACACTTTGAAATAGTATGTGGTAATTGACCGTACTATGCTCCAGTTCAGCAACTTAGGTTCCTAATTATCAACTGTTATTCCAACATTGGGTCAATAATACTAAAATCTTCCATTCATTAACAGATAATACATGGGCCTTTATCATGCACCCAGAGAGCACTGCATAATACATTCTGTGGTTCATCTTGTATGCATATGATACACCAGGACACCTTTTAATAAATTAATTTCAAAGAGTTTAGTCATGCAACACGCACACTAGGCATACATTTCAGGCTTCACCACCCTCCTATCATCTCAAAAAAGGTACTTCTTAGGGCCATGCTTGATTTTATTACTGTCTTTATGCAGATTTGAAGAGAACTGAATCTGCATACTGATTTAAAGCAAGAGTCATTCACTTAATTTTGAGTGCATTGTGAACATCAAACCTCAACTGCCATCAAGTTGTGGAATCTTTTGTCATAATGACTTGTTCAGCTTTTTGTTTCTAAAACCTTGAGTCTGAGCTCTCCATTCTCTGATTTGAATTCTATACACAGTGGGCATTCGATTAGATCAATTCACAGGTTAAACCTTCAGAACATTTGGTCCATGCTTGTTTAATGGTACCATGCAGTTCCTATACATTTTTTGTTTTACCCTGCTCCTCTCGGAGGTGCTCCATGGGTTTGAGATCTTTGAACTTTGTAGGCCACTGGAGTAAACTGAGAGCTAGTGTTGAGGGATAGGTCATCTTAACCCAGTTGTGGGCCATCAGGCCCTGCAAGGCCATCTCCGCTGACCTAAGAAATATATGAATCACAAACTGATGTTAATTATATTTTGTCCATGAATACTTATTAAATAATTCCAAATGGTTTGTCCACTTTCTTTCATAGCTTTTCCGATGGTTGTGCTGTTTCCAGACATGTATTTTTATGTTAAAGTATTTAACCAATCACCTTTCAGACATTATTTGTTGCCAGGCAGAGTCAAAGTCAAAGATGTCTGCCTGAGCCTTCACAATCCATTCTGCAGGCTCTCTTAACACAAAATAAATGTCGATGAAACTGTTGCTTCAACCAATCAGATTTTGAGTTGGTGTCACCAGGGCCATCTAGCAGGCGTCTGGCAACGTCACCCTATTCAGACCCATTGATTGGATAGTCAATCTAGTTGGCATTAGCTTCGATGTAGATAGGAAAGGACTTCTTGATTGAGCTGAAGGTCACGGATAATCTGTACGACAGAGTAATTGCACTGTTTATGAGGAAAGAGAAGAGGATGGATTTTGTTGACAAATCAGATTTTTTGATGAGTAAAATGTTGCTATTTTTCTAAATAATATTACAAGTTTATGAGGTTATTATTGATGTTTTTATGCATGTTGCGACTGTATTTGCAGTAGAAGGAGACTTTTTCACCCCTGATTTGTTTATTCAATAGATGCATATATTAAGGCTACAGAAGTTATCTGTCTGTGATGCAATGGCTCTTTATACTGTATTTCTGCATATTAAGATGTTTTTTATAACCATAAATTAGTTTGAGAGGTAGATTGATTCAGACGGAGCTTTACTGAAGGCCTACCAAAATGCATTACTGTGTCAACCAAAGTGCTGCACAGTAAAAGAATTAATCAAGGACAGAAAAACCACAATAAAATCATTAAGACTTAAAGGCCAGGGAAACAGATGATTTTTATATTTGTCTTTAAAAATATTTAATGCAGGAGAAGACTTAATAAAAATGGAAAGACACCAAAAGCCTGATCTTCCTTACACTTCAACTGAGAGTGTGAAGTGACTTCCTCTCAAACATCATGTTTCTCAAACCAGAGCCGACACAGAGAAGGTCAAAGATGTAACCAGGTGCCAGAGCATGTAATGCCTTAAAAACCAATAAGAGTGCCTTAAAATCAGTCCTATATCTTACTGGTAACCAGTGCAGGGAGGTAAGTTGAGTAATGATGCTCTCCTTTGTCTTTGTCCCTGTCAGAAGCCTCATTCAGTGGTGTTCTGAAGCAGCTGCATTGTTTCACATTGTCGAAAGTAAAGACTATTTGTTTGATTGTGTGCAATATCAGAACCTGGACCCCAAGCTTTAGCTCTGGTAATGGTGAGAGCAGGGTTGCCAAAAGATAACAATATTTGTTTATCTTGATTTAGCCTGAGAAGCAATCTTAAGCAATTAAAGAGGCATCCAAGAGAGCTAATATCCCCAATGTAAGTAAAAGGCATAGCTGTGTATCATTAGCTTAGCAGTGATAGGGAATGTTATATTTCTGACAGATGGATTCAAGTGGGAGTAGGAATGAGAACAGAATGGGGCCTAGAATAAATCCTTAAGGGATGTCACAGATAATACTTGAAGTGGAGGAAATAACGCTCCCATGTTAACACAAAATGTTCTGTTGTCTTCATCACAGTACAGTGAATGTCTACTTTAAAGAATTCAATAAAAGTTTGTGTTCAGTGGTATAAAATCCTGTAAGTTCGAAAAGAATCAAAACAGCACGTATACCACGGTCAACAGTTTAAAGTAATAGTAGTACAAACCGGATTCCAAAAAAGTTGGGACACTAAACAAATTGTGAATAAAGACTGAATGCAATGATGTGGAGATGGCAAATGTCAATATTTTATT